>SDVV010007063.1:0-17987 GCA_016164225.1 Gammarus roeselii
CTGTCATCAGCTGGAACATATATTTGACGTACCTGTCATCAGCTGGACCATACATCTGATGTACCTGTCATCAGCTGGAACATATATTTGACGTACCGGTCATCAGCAGGAACATATATTTGACGTACCTGTCATCAGCAGGAACATATATTTGACGTACCTGTCATTAGCAGGAACATTTATTTGACGTACCTGTCATCAGCAGGAACATATATTTGACGTACCTGTCATCAGCAGGAACATATATTTGACGTACCTGTCATCAGCAGGAACATATATCTGACGTACCTGTCATCAGCAGGAACATATATTTGACGTACCTGTCATCAGCAGGAACATATATTTGACGTACCTGTCATCAGCAGGATTTGACGTACCTGTCATCAGCTGGAACATATATTTGACGTACCTGTCATCAGCATGAACATATATTTGACGTACCGGTCATCAGCTGGAACATATATTTGACGTACCTGTCATTAGCTGGACCATACATTTGATGTACCTGTCATCAGCTGGAACATATATTTGACGTAACGGTCATCAGCAGGAACATATATTTGACGTACCTGTCATCAGCTGGAACATATATATGACGTACCTGTCAACAGCTGGAACATATATTTGACGTACCTGACATCAGCTGGGACATATATTCGACGCACCTGTCATCAGCTGGAACATATATTTGTCGTACCTGTCATCAGCTGGATTATATATTTGACGTACCTGTTATCAAATGGAACATATATTTGACGTAACTGTCATCAGCAGGAACATGAAGCGGGTTTCAATACCAGATCCTCGTTTAGGGAAACTAGAACCTTGGGGTACATTGAAACTCTTTTATTACTCCTGATTCTTCCTAGAAAGACTAAGATTCACCAACGCAATGAAATATTTCGAAGCATTACAGAATTATTTGACTGCCACAGACGCTCATTATCTTACAGAGCAATTTTTCAGACGGCATTTCAAGGTAGACTAGGATTCTATGCAGATCAGAGGGCGGCAACTGCCCTGCCAGAACATGGTTGGAAAAATAGCCTGGTGAGGGAAAAGCATCAGCATTGAAAAATTGGGCTGGCAAGAGATGATATTATTTAGCAAACTGAGAGCTTAAACGGATTCGGATTTCATTTTATGATTTATTTAAGGACGTCTGATGATAGCCTGGTCAGTTCTGTGTCGGTTTCCGTATCAAAATCTGAACCAATTCATCAGACAGTGCTGAACAGTGATCGGTTGTCAGGCGATCTGCTTCAGGATATTATATCGCCGTTTATTCTTCTAAAAGATATGGTCAGTTGCTATTAAATATAACAATCTTCTGTACAGTTTTACCAAAGTTCAGCACATATCATGTACAAGAAAAAGAAACTCAGACCTATACCTTTTTATCGTTGCTTGTTGTTGATAGATTTTCAGAAGACATGCAATATCTTCTTGTTCCAGTCAGTTCGCAGCCAATCCTCATCCTGCAATCTCATTGAACTTCCTCGAAACAAGCCTACATAAAATGAGACTAATAACTAAGTCAAAACATGATTCTAAACGCTCTACTTGCCGAACAAATTTGCATAATGAAATTGGCAAAGATAACTGAGCACATGAGCTGCAACGGTGGTGATCCAACTTGCGCGCAGGCCAAGACAGTTTTTAGGGCATATTTTGGCCAAGGATGATAGAGTTGGGGCACAACTTGATATGAATATTATGAACGCTATAGCCTCGTCGAACGAAGTTTAATTTCATTTTTCTTGAAGTGTCCGTTTAATTTTATTTGATGTTTTTTCATATGTTGCAAAGTTGCTTCGTTTCTTGATAACGTTTCATGAAATACAAATTTTAGTTACGCCCGTAATTGAATGCATTTCCACATTGCATTATAAGAAAGCAAAACAGTGACGTAATTCAGGAGTTAATGAACGCTCGACATTGAACGCACTTCCACCTTGCATTATAAGCAAACCAAACAGTAGCGTCATTTAGGAGTTAATAAACGCCCGCCGTTGAATGCACTTCAACCTTGCATTAGAAGCAAACCAAACAGTAACGTCATTTGGGAGTTAATGAACGCCCGCCATTGAATGCTCATCCAACTGGCTCTTGCAAGCCCAAACAGTAACGTCATTCAAGTGTTAATGAAAATGACGCGTAACTCTGCCTCCTAATCGACTCAAAAAAATTATCTAAAGCTTATTTTCCACCTTATGTATTACAGAGGAATGTTATTCCACCTCATGCAATCCAAAGGAATGTTGTTCCACCTCATGTATTCTAGAAGATTGTTATTCACCCTCATGTATTCCAGAGGAATGTCATTCCACCTCATGTATTCCAGAGGAATGTTATTCCACCTCATGTATTCCAGAGGAATGTTATACCACCTCTTATACCAGAGGAATGTTATTCTACCTGTTGTATCCCAGATGAATGTTATTCCACATCAAGTTTTCCAAAGGAATATTATTCCATCTTATGTATTCCATAGGAATGTAATTCCACCTCGTGTATTCCAGAGAAATGGTATTCCACCTCATGTATTCCAGAGGAATGTTATTCCACCTCATGTATTTTAGAGGAATGTTATTCCACCTCTTGTATTCCAGAGGAATGTTATGCCACCTCATGTATTCCAGAGAAATGTTATTCCACCTGATATATTCCTAAGGAATATCATGTCCGTAATCAAAATTTCTGCTTAGCGTTAGCATCAATAACTCACTATGCGTGCTCATTCATGTCGGCCTCATTCCATTCATGGGGATAATTGAAACATCATAGCCTGCATGTGTACACAACATGCTTCATAATACACAAGTGTATAATATATGCCTCATCACGCATGTGAGCAATAGAGGTTTGCATCTTGCACGTGTATAATGAAAACATCGTAACTCACATGTGTAAAACGATATCCTCATGACACAGGCGTGCATAATAGAGGCACGTTATCATGCTTGCATAATGAATGTCACATAACATGCATGTGTATAATAGAGGAGTCATATCGTGATTATGGATTATGGAACCTCAAAACATGCATGTGTATAATGGATGCCTCATAACACGCGTGTGTATACTGGATGCCTCATAACACGCATGTGTATGACAGGATCCTCATAACATGCATGCGTATAATGGAGACATTATATCATGCATATGAATAATAGAGGCCTCATAACAAGCAGGTTTATAATTTAGACATCATATCACTCATCTGTTTAATGGATGCCTCATATCACGCTTGTGTAGTGATGGAGACATCATTTCACCCATGTGTTAAATGGATGCGTCGTAACACGCTTGTTAGGAATGGAGACATCCGTTCACCCATGTGTTAAATGGATGCGTCGTAACGTACTTGTTAGGAATGGAGACATCATTTCGCCCATGTGTTAAATGGATGCGTCGTAACACGCTTGTTAGAAATGGAGACATCATTTCACCCATGTGTTAAATGGATGCGTCGTAACACGCTTGTTAGGAATGGAGACATCATTTCACCCATGTGTTAAATGGATGCGTCGTAACGTACTTGTTAGGAATGGAGACATCATTTCACCCATGTGTTAAATGGATGCGTCGTAACATGCTTGTTAGGAATGGAGGCATCATTTCACCCATATGTTAAATGGATGCGTCGTAACGTGCTTGTTAGGAATGGAGACATAATTTCACCCATGTGTTAAATGGATGTGTCGTAACCTGTTTGTTAGGAATGGAGACATCATTTCGCCCATGTGTTAAATGGATGCGTCGTAACATGCTTGTTAGGAATGGAGACATCATTTCACCCATGTGTTAAATGGATGCGTCGTAACATGCTTGTTAGGAATGGAGACATCCGTTCACCCATGTGTTAAAGGGATGCGTCGTAACACCCATTTGTATAATGGAAACCTGTTATCACGCATGTATATAATGGATGTCTCATAACACGCATTGTTTAATGTAGACATAATATCATGCATGAGTATAATGGGTGACTCAAAACGCCCATTTGTATAATGGAGACATAATATCATGCATGAGTATAATGGATGTCTCATAACACGCATGTGTTTAATGTAGACATAATATCATGCATGAGTATAATGGGTGACTCATAACACCCATTTGTATAATGAAGACATAATATCATGCATGAGTATAATGGGTGACTCATAACACCCATTTGTATAATGGAGACATAATATCATGCACAAGCATAATGGGTGACTCATAACACCCATTTGTATAATGGAGACACAATATCATGCATGTGTAAGACGGATGCCTCATAATACGCATGTGTTCAATGGAGACCTGATGTTTTACATCTGTGTAATGAATGCCTCATAATACGCCTTTGCATAATAGAGACCTGATATCGTGCATGTATATAATGAATGCCTCATAATACGCCTTTACATAATAGAGACCTGATATCATGCATGTGTACAATGGATGTCTCATACCCACAGGGACACCCTCGCTGGTG
This sequence comes from Gammarus roeselii, assembly GCA_016164225.1. Classification (NCBI taxonomy): domain Eukaryota; kingdom Metazoa; phylum Arthropoda; class Malacostraca; order Amphipoda; family Gammaridae; genus Gammarus; species Gammarus roeselii. The sequence continues at coordinate 4,487 of SDVV010007063.1, forward strand.
AATGACTGGAAGAGGAACTGTCAATCATCTTTCTTCATGTATGTCAGCCCCAGTCAACGATCAGAATCAATTTATTTTCCTGTCTGGAGCAGCGATGGAAAGCGTGGGCGCAAGGTGTTGCAGCACGTCCAAAGTGGATTAGCTATTGAAAAAAATCCTTTTTAAACATCATTATAGGAGTTGATTTTCATTTTAGAGTCACCGATAATTGGAAGTCAATTTTGGGGAAGGTTTTTAAGCGTTAATAAGTGATTTTAAGTGTTAGAAGATAACGAGAGGGTTTTTGGCCCAACCAAGTTTGCCTTTAAAATTAGGGAGACTAGTTTTGAAGTAGAGTGTCTATAAGAGAGCATCAAGTATATGAGTAATATCATTTAGCGCTGATACTCGAAACAACTCAAATCTGCTCCTGAAGAGAAAGCCACCGACCCACTATGTTGTTTTGAGTTTTTTTCTGTCCCATTCTTCGTTAAACCAATGTTGTTGGTGTCAATGCGGGACACCGATTTCAACGAGCAGACACCGATGCCGGGTACAATTTCATAAGTGCTAGTACCAATGCCGGGCACTAATTTATCAGAGCTAGTGCCAAAGCCGGGCACTATTTATCAGAGCTAATGCCAAAGCCGGGCACCAATTTGTCAGAGCTAGTGCCAAAGCCGGGCACTGATTTATCAGAGCTAGTGAAAATGACGTGCACTAATTTATCAGAGCTAGTGCCAAAGCCACGCACTAATTTATTAGAGCTAGTGCCAGAGCCGGGCACTGATTCATCAGAGCTAGTGCCAATGCCGTGCACTAATTTATCAGAGCTAGTGCCAAAGCCGGGCACTAATTTATCAGACCAAGTGCCAAAGCCGGGCACTATTTTAACCGTACTGTTGCCAATATCAGACACAATTTTTAAGTTAAACATGCTAGTACGAATAACGGGCAGCTTCTGAAACAACACTATGTTGTTTTGTGTTGTGTCATCGGTGAGATCTGCAGCCGTGCTCTGTAGTGGGCGGTAGATGAGAATAATTCAATACTTCTTATATTCATCGACTATTTGAATTAAAAAAACGTCATGTTTTCTGATTGAAACAGTTACTTCTAGTATTTGAAGAGAGCTCTTTACGAAGAACTATACCCCAGCACCCTCTCTACCTTGCCTATAATTGTGCTGGGGAGGTGCTGCAAGTGAAGAGCCGCAAAGTAGGTGCTGCAGGAGAGGTGCTGCAGGGGAAGTGCTGCATGGGAGATTCTGCAGGGTAGGTGATGCAGGGGTAAGGCTGCAGAGGAGGCGCTGCAGCGAAGGTGCTGAAGCGAAGGGGCTGCGAGCAGGTGATGCAGGGGTGGGGCTGCAGTGGAGGCGCTGCAGCGAAGGGGCTGCAGGAGAGGTATTCAAGACAGGTGCTGCAAGGAAGATGCTGCAGTGAAGAGGTATTCAAGAAAGGTGCTGCAAAGAAAGTGCTGCATCGGGGCTGCTGCAAGGGACGTGTTGCAGGGGAGGTGGTGGAGGTTAGGTTCTGCATAGGTGCTGACAGAGAGGTGCTAAATAGCAGGTGTTGAAGGAAAAAAGTGACAGTTGAGATTTTGCAAGGGAGGTGCTGGAGGTGAGGTGCTGAAGGAGAAGTGCTGCAAGAGAGGTGCTGCCGGGGTGGTGCTGCAGGGAGGTGGTGCCAGCTAGGTTTTGCATGTGAGGTGCAACGGAGGCTCTGCAGGGGAGGTGCTGACAGAGAGGTGCTGGAGGGGAGGTGTGGAAAGGAAAGGGCTGCGGGAGAGGTGTTGCAAGGAAGGTGATGCGCGTGAGGTATTGAAGGAAAGGTGAAGAAAGGAAGGTGCTACATAACCTAATCGATAATATATTTGATCATTTTTATTCACAAAAATGGTTCCGTTTTGTTGCCTGCCACCTAATACAGTAGAGTAAAACCTAATTAACAAATTTTGCGACCGATAAAAGTATTTGTAAACTTATGAGGCAAGTAAAACATGGCCTCAAAGGTCGGCGATTATAAAAAAAGGCTAATTGAGTGTCAACAACAGACTGAATTGAAAGCTACGCTCGACATTAATAACCTGTCATAACAAAATAATTGAATATGACTGTGAGAGCATAGTCAGAACAGGGATGTGATATGAAAGCAGGAACGAAATTTGTATCAAAATTTATTCCAATCAACATAAATTCCTCTCAACATTAACTCACACTCAGAGTAAATTCACTCTGTAATTTCTCATACCATGTATTTGCTGGGGGACGAGCGTCTCAAAAAACCTGGCAAGAACATCCTAACGATCATGCAGGGAGGGACGGAAAAGCTAAAGGGAAAAAAAATTGTAGAAATCATTCAATTTCACGATAGACAGTTTTTTGTTCGTATCAACAGTCTTTGGGAGAAGGGAAGGATTTTTGTTCAATTCAGCTCAAAGATCTAAAGGAAGCATTTTATTGTGAATAACTGCAACAGGATTAATTGTTCTATCAGGAGTTCCTCATTTGATCTGATTGATTGCATCACAAGAGAGTACGCAGGGAAATGATATAATGATAACAGAGCATCTGATTACACAATGACTCAAGAAATCTATTCGCCGAAGAGGTATTTGAGCCCTGGAAGCCTCGTGGTCCTCCTCGCCAAACGACTATAGAGGAATATAAATTTTCAACGTTGAGGCTGATCTCACCAGCGCCAATAAACATTTCACTATCGCAGATATCAGACTCATATTTTTGTCAAAGAACCATTCAAGCAGAAGAAGAGACCTCCAGAATTCCTTCTGAGTCCGATTAATTTCCAACCCTTTAGAGGCAACTTGACAAGAGGCGATACCTCCTAAAATGTAAACATAAACACCACTCTTCGTGCTTTGGCTTAGTGAAGCTAGACTATATGGCAATATTAGTACACGAATGGACTATGCTGGTACATGAGTTCCGAAGATGACCTATGGGAGTTATGATGGTACACAGTCCGGAGGGGAGGGGTTGGAGTTACATTGTTATTTGGCCCTGGTGGGAACACGAAGACGTGAAACAATTTTTTTTGTAGATATGTAATATTTGGTATCCATTGAGATAAGAACATCAGGTGAAGGATTTGAAGAAGAGTAGTTTGAAAACAGCACAAAATTGTGCTGTTAAAAGATAAATTAGGTGCTATAATTACAAGTTTGGTGGTTTGGGTAGACACATTTCCCGAGCGACTGATCAGACACCGAATGAACCAGCCTTGGCTCGCTCATGGCCTCGCCTCAGCCCGCTCGACTTGTGGTTTTGGGGAGAGAAGGAATCCATCGTCCACGCGCGTACATCATCGACACTTGAATATCTGAAGCAACTGCTAAACAAATGAAGTCGCGACAGACAGGAACCAAGAGAAGGTTCGATGCGCAGTTGCACGCTTCATCTGAAGGGTCAGCATCTATGCTCATTAGAATGAGTCCAATTTCGAAGCTGAAATGTTTATTTTTTTAAATCTATTTCATAAGTTTAAAATGTAAAATGATACATGATGTCTATTTCACAGGGCGTTTAAATTGATAAAAACTTGATAAACTCCCTGGGCTCGTGCCGCCAGATGATGACGTCATCAATGAGTGAGTGGACGTCAAAAGAATAAGGTCAGTCCGCTCTTTTATGGGGTGGAACATAATAAATTTGGTTCGTCGCAGAATACAATTATGACATTCACTTGCATTCAATGTCATTATATCACTCAATTGCATTTAATACAAGTATGGCATTCACTTGCATCTAAAACAAACATGGCATTCACTTGCATTTAATACAAGTAAAGCATTAATTTGCGTTCAATACATGTATAACATTCACTTACATTTGATGCAATCCATTTGACTTTGACATAAATATGGCATTCGCTTGCAGTTAATACAAGCATGGCATTCACTTGTATTTAATACAAGTATGGGATTCATTTGCAATTAATAGACGTTTGCCATTCACTTGTATTTAATGCATGTATGGCATTCACTTGCATTTAATACAAATATGACATTCTAAGGATGTGCTGTTAAATTTATTACAAATCTGGCATGCACTTGCATTTTTTAAATTTGTTTGCGATGATTTTCCATTTGAAAAGGGAATAATTTAATAAAAATTGGAATACTTTGTATAACATGAATATGAAAAAAGCTTCTCCTATTAAGCTCTAGCATACAAAAATCATGTTCAAGTTTTTTGGGCTCTACGGCCTGAAATAATAATTAACATATTTTTGCGACCCTGTAGAAAGGCAATTACTGGGAGATCAGCTGATTGTAAAGGGTCTGCGAGGTCCTTGCCCCACATCTCCCAGTTGCCTCTAGTGTTCTGTTTGAAGTTGCCTCTAAAACGGGCTTCAAAGGAATCTATGTTTACTTTTTAAGAAAGAAATATTTAGGCATCAAGCTCAGACAACAAACTGTGTCCAAGACTCTCTACGAACAAAATGCATCATTGGAAAATAAATCGATTGACTGAGCTACAGAAAATTGCCCGATGTTGAAATGCATTTCTTTTTCTAAAATTTGTGGAACCTTTTGTGGATGTTGAAATAAGTGCTTTGATCTCTCTTAAATAATTTTGGAGTGCTTTTGTATATATACTTCCAGCGACCCATCGTTAAAGTGAGTGCCATTATAACGAGGTTAAAATGTGCGGGTAGTTGTTTCGATCGTGCTGCCCTGGGCGTGAGGGCGTCCGAAAGAAGATGATTATAATAGGGATAGAAAAGTGTTTGAGAAGCACGACAGAAGAGCAACAGATGGATAGAATCAGGAATGAGAGAATGGGAATGAGAAGGTGTTTCGTTATGTCCTGCTCACTTGCCTCTCTCGCTTATATTTTAGTTTTCGATCACAGTTAAATCTTTCTTGAGTGCTTCATGATGGATTAGTTTTGAGTAATGAGATGGTTCGTGCACACGGAGAGTATTTATGAGGGTAAGACTGATGATTGGGGAAACAAGGGATGAATGCAATAGTGAGGGGCTGGGACTTAGTGGGAGACCGAGGGATGGATTTATGGCACAAAGAATGTATTAAATGATAGAGCTATCAGAGTGGAGGAAACTAGGCTAAAAAAAGTGAGTAGGTGAGATTGTGGGGAACTTAACAGCTGCTTCCAATGTGACTCCCGGATGTAAGGCGGGTGGAGGGAATATCCCTATTACTTTTCTACGAGAAGAAATTAGAAGAATTTATTAAGAAAATGTGCTTATAAATAGTGAAAGGGGGGCCTCGGAAATTATGCTGCTGGAGGTCACCGCGGTAGCTGCTAGACTCCTAAGTCAATGACGACCTCTATGGAAGCTCACTCAGGACTCGAGAAAATAAAGAGATTCCGTAACGTACACATAGCTTTTAAAGACTTATCCTATGCACGTTTGGAGCGTTTGGAAATACGGGTAAAATCGCCTTCATGTACGCCATTGCCATTGATTCAATTGGGAATGTGGTAGAGACCTATAAATGATTACACAGATCAAAAGTAACGAAGGATACACGCAATCAATGAGCAACCAACGGACCAACGCTTGCACGACCTGATTTTAGAAAACACGAGAGAATCATTCATACCTCCTGCACTATCATATTAAATTAAAATAAGAGGCATTTACTGCCTTTGTACTGCACGTCTTTTGTACTCATGGAGGCTTGTTTGCATTAGCCTCCACAGAAGAAGCTGATTCATGTCACCGATGAGAGAGATTTAGGTGTCATCATTAGTAACGACTTAAAAAGCAGCAAGCAATGTAACGAAGCTGACAAAAAAAACAATAAAATGTTGGGCATGATATCCTGCACAATCTTGTACCACGTCTCAAGTTTTCCGCTCAATTCTGGTCTCCATATCTTAGAAAAGACGTAATTAAAGTAGGAATGGTTCAACGTATCGCTACCAAATTAATCTCATCGCTGCGCAATAAATCGTACGACGAGAGACTGCTTGCACTCAACTTTCATTCACTAACGAAGCGTCGAGTCAGAGATGGCAGGATCGAGGTGTGAAAGATTATAACGGGTAAGGAAAACGTCGATCACTCTAGATGAGAGCGGAGTGACTTGGAATAATACATGCAAGTTTGTTTGGGAGCGTTTCTCACTCGACATCAAGCGCAAGTTCTTCACGTATATAGTGGCGAATATTTGAACAGACTTCCAACTGAAGTTGTAAACAGCAATATAATCGAAACGTTTAAGTCACGGCCCGACAATTGCTATATGAATTGCTGTTAAATAGCGAAACTTTCCTTTTCTTGATCTTTTAGAAACAGAAATCCCAATAACACTCGAAGCTCTCACAGATAATCTACTTCAGAAATAATCTTCTTACTATAGGCAACCTAATTTAGGCCAAAAGCCCTGTTGTTTTGCATCTTATCATCCCTCCCAGCTCTTCGGACGCCATTACTGTGCCTTATTTACCTAGTCTGTTGGGTCACTCGAGGACTGTCCTCATATCATTTGCAACGGCAAGTCAGTAGGGAGCGAGTAGTAATCCAGGTTGGGAGTCGGGATTGTGTCTGGGCCGAGTTCATATTGCGACCGCTGCCAGAGTTGTTGAAGAGTCTGGTTTTACATCAGTCAAAGATCCCATCAAGGAGGGGGTACAGATCACAGAAGTTATTTGTAACTCAAATTTGACTTTGAATGTTCCCATGTCGATTGGAGTACTGTGGTGCATGATAATTCCGAATAGGCTTTATAACATCACCTGACGCGCTTAGTAATGCATTATAGGGATGCACTTTACGGAGCAGCACGGTATACCGACCATGCTTGACGATATTTCCTGCTCGGTGGCCGAGTAGCAGAGTGGTAGCGTGCCGGCATATCCTCACAATAGACTTCCAGTGGAAGCTGAAGGATGTAGGTTCGAGGCTGCCTAACCCGAATGAGCCATTCCGGATGTTCTCTGAATATTATAAGGCTAGCCATAAACAAGCTACCGTGCTAACTGTGGAGGAAGTGTTGCAGTCGGTTGTGGAACTAACGAAAGTACGATGCAGGTTCTTGACTCTGAGTCAGGGAAGCTCCGCTTTACCAAAATAATTTTTCACTATGGGTATTGCTCTTGTCCAAGTCAATTTGCATTCATTTACGCTGGAAGTCTTTAACTCCTTGAGGCCCGAAGGTATATTGTTTATCCTACACACAAGCCTATTATGTGTATGGTGGTGTGCCTGCATCAAACCACCAGTTAACCTCATACTACGTACAAGCCTATTATGTGTATGGTGGTGTGCCTGCATCAAACCACCAGTTAACCTCATACTACGTACAAGCCCATTATGTGTATGGTGGTGTGCCTGCATCAAACCACCAGTTAACCTCATACTACGTACAAGCCTATTATGTGTATGGTGGTGTGCCTGCATCAAACCACCAGCTAACCTCATACTACGTACAAGCCTATTATGTGTATGGTGGTGTGCCTGCATCAAACCACCAGTTAACCTCATACTACGTACAAGCCTATTATGTGTATGGTGGTGTGCCTGCATCAAACCACCTGTTAACCTCATTTTAAACAACAACAAAAAAAAACGGTTATTAGACCACGAAATTAATTTTAATTGGATAGCATTTATTTTCTGATTAGCTCCATATACGGCTTCAGACCCAGCCACTGCAGTAAATACAACACTGCTTGTTGTTTTTGAGACTACACATACCAGTCGATGAAAGCTCTATATATGGCTTGAGACCCCGCCACTGCAGTAAATACAACACTGCTGGTTGGTCTTGAGACTGCACATACTAGTCGATGCAATTTAATGCCATGTTTTTCGGTCGAACTGAAGTATAACATTTGACAATTGTTAGGTAGGTAATGCTATTTGATGAAAGCAAACTTGATTTTTTTTCTTATAGAAATATTTTGTGCATCATAATTTCAGATATTCGTCTCATTCTCACGGCCGGCTTGCCTGAAACGTTCATGTGACGACTCCTTTGAATTGCCCTTGATGGGTACTAACCCTGAGTGCGAGCCAAGAGAAGGAGGAGGAGGGAGGGAGGCGCGAGGACGGCCGCCCTCGCTGCCTCCTCTATCTGAGGGCCGAAACTGTAAAGGAATACATAGGGAGTCTGAACAGTCAGGTTATATTAAAGTACATCAGATGGTAATTTGGAAATTGGCCTTCTTGTGGAAATTCTGGCTATTTCACCGCAACAAAAACGGTTTTATTTATACAGGGATAAAAACCAGGCATGATGACATGTTAGAGCTGCAGCTCATTGCTGGAGGCCTGTGATACCGGCTGTCGTTAAACAGCCCACAACATGAAAAAGGAAATTTATGTACAGAACTGTAGCATGAGGATTATTGAGGAAAAATGTGCCATTTAAATGTTCACTTTACTTAATGCTGTTCACGAAGGAAATTTTACGTGTTAAAGCATATGATAATAATTTCTGGTCAACCTGCAAGGCGCACTTTTCATAACAGTCATAACCCTTACCAAGCTGAATACACAATGAATCTAGAACACATCCGATCATTGATTCTGGTCGAGTAATCTAGAATCCCCATCACATTAGGGTTTCATCGACTTAATACAACACCATTGCATGCGGTGGTCACAAATTCCCACGTAATTTGGTCCTTGTTATGCAAGCGCTTGGTCAATTATTGAATATCCTCCATTGGTAAACTATCTCTAATAAACTTAATGTAAGCTCTATTGTATTGCGCATTAAAATTATTTTAATTGTTGATAGTATTAATAAAGGATATAACACACTTACACGTCAATTAGAATAATTCTAATGCGCAGTAGAGTAGAGAAAAAAACATATTGAAGCGTTTATGGCCAGTGACTAAGCCTTTTGAGCAGTGTACTTTATCCTCAGCAGGTACCCTGCCGCAATAACTGTCCCCTTTACCCGCAGTGACTGGCTCCTTGGAGCAGTGTACTGCACCCTCAATAATTACACTGTCGCAGTTACCTTTACCCGCAGTGACTGGCTCTTTGGAGCAGTGTGCTGCATCCTCAATAGTTACACTGTCGCAGTTACCTTTACCCGCAGTGACTGGTCCTTAGAAGCAGTGTACTGTCCCTTCAGCAGGTACACTGCCACAGTAACTGTCCCCTTTACCCGCAGTGACTGGCCCTTTGAAGCAGTGTACTGCACCCTCAGCAGGTTCACACTCACATTAACTGTGCCCTTTGCCGCAGTGACGTCGTTTGGAGCAGTGTACTGTACCCTCTGCAGGTACACTGACACAGTTACTGTACCCTTTGTCCGCAGTGACTGGCCCTTTGGAGCAGTGTACTGCACCCTCAGCAACTTCATGGCCAACATCACCATAGCGGCGTCCGTCTTCACACTCATGGCGATATCCTTCGACAGGTGAGTGACGTCATTAGTGGCAGGGAGTGCGGTGAGATCCATGTGGCAGGTGAGGTTATGAGTGGCTGGGAGCGTGATAAAGTCATGAGTCGCTGGGAGCGTGATGAAGTCATGAGTGGCAGGGAGCGTGATAAAGTCATGAGTCGCATGGAGCGTGATGAAGTCATGAGTGGCAGGGAGCGTGATGAAGTCATGAGTCGCAGGGAGCGTGATGTGGTCATTAGTGGCAGGGAGTGCGGTGAGGTCCAAGTTGCAGGTGAGGTTATGAGCGGCTGTAAGCGTGATGAAGTCATTAGTGGCAGGGAGTGTGATGAGGTCATTTGTGGATGGGATTGAGGTAAAGTTACAGAAAAGGGGTGAGGTCATTAGTGGCTGGGAGTTTTAAAGCGTCGTTATTGTGTTCGATTATTAAGAACAGGGAGTCAGACGAGGTTAATAGTGGTAAGGGAGACGAGGTTATTAGTGGTAAGTGAGACGAGGTTATTAGCGGTAAGTGAGACCAGGTTATTAGTGGTAAGTGTGACGAGGTTATTAATGGTAAATGAGACGAGGTGATTAGTGGTAAGTGTGACTAGGTTATTAGTGGTGAGTGAGACTAGGTTATTAGTGGTAAGTGAGACGAGATTATTAGTGGTAAGTGAGACGAGGTTATTAATGGTAAGTGAGACGAGGTTATTAGCGGTAAGTGAGACGAGGTTATTAGTAGTAAGTGAGACGAGGTTATTAGTGGTAAGTGAGACGAGGTTATTAATGGTAAGTGAGACGAGGTTATTAGCGGTAAGTGAGACGAGGTTATTAGTGGTAAGTGAGACTAGGTTATTAGTGGTAAGTGAAACGAGGTTATTAGTGGTAAGGGAGACGAGGTTTTTAGTGGTAAGTAGTAGAATACTTCAATCTACCGACCATAACCAGCCTTTCTGCTTCGTGAGAATGTGTAGTCTTGCCCCAGAACATATGTTGCCACCCCCAACCCCCATCGCCTAAGTTAAATTTACTTACAAGTATTTACCGTCACACTTTCCACTGACAGCTATTGGAGGCGACGATATCCCGCCTCACTGCCTGAAGCAGACTGATTGAGAAAACAGGGAGGGAGGGGGTGAGTGGGGCAGGACTGAAACCAATTTGAGTCCGAAGCTCTTTCGGACACATACGCCTTCGAAACTATCATGTGAGAAGCTGGTTAATACTAGAAGGACTCTTCACTCAATGAGTGGACCTGCGTAAGCTGTGTTGGAGAGTGCACAAAATAGGCGATTAATACCAGGAACATAAATAGAGTTAGAATTATGAGGCCAACCACAAGAGCACCGTCAGTGGGCATCTGCGATTCATATTATGTGTCATGAAGAGCAGCAGTCCCATATCAATACCTCAACAGTATGGCCGATCTTCTCCTCATTTTATTTGTTGCCCAACGATTGGATTGGTCTACTGCGCTGTGATATGCTCCACTGAATAATCGTTGTTGTTTGGCCAGTGGAATGTTTCAACTTCACTTGGCATTTGAACATGACATCTGCAATGTCGGAATGAATACGAGAATATGCCCTAAGGGACGGTCAACGCTCGTATGGGGCAACTATATGGGTCAGCTTTCATGTGTTCGTCTGTACGCAACGCGACCAAAGCTCCGCCCACTTCTGACAGGATGGGGCACGGTCGCTCGAAGCAATCACTTATGCGAAAAAAAAAAATAATAAAATAATAATAATAATATTTATAATAATAATAATAGTAATAATAATAATTATTATTATTATTATTATTATTATTATTATTATTAATGCTATATATAATAATAATAATAATAATAATAATAATAATAATAGACTTTATTGACGCACTCCATGGTACAATAACGATTACACAGAAACAAGTTTGACAGCGTTCCTACCAACAGCGTTTAATTTTCAGAGTTGCTTAGAGATACCAGCCTTGTCACACCGACCGTTTGTTATTAAGTGACTTAGGTAGGGAAACTGTCCACATAATCCAACTGAGCAACATTTAACACATTACTCGTTCAGAACTGGAAACTTTGCATGATGCGCGGTTTCACTAGCATACAAACAGTATTGCTAGTACTTTACTCAATATCTAGAGTAGCGGCCATCGCCTCGCTTATACTTAGCATAATTTGAAGAGCATCCACATGAGGAACCAGGAGGACAATATCGTCGGCATAGCTAATTGCGTTAATATTACAGTCACCAATATGACACCCAACACGGCTAAGAGCTAGACGCTCGTGGAGGCTGTCTACATACACATTGAACAGGAGGGGCAAAAAAAGGCCTCCCTGCCTTATTCCATTGGTTGTTTGGAGCGGATTTGATGTTGAGTTTCCCCACCGTACCGCACATTGTTGTTGTTCGTACCAGTATTTTAGTAGTTATATGATGTGCACAGGCGCCCCTCCTTTCAATTAGTATCTACAACAGGGCCCAGTGATTAACGCTGTCAAAGGCTTTTTTTGGCATCTAAAAAACACATATACATTGACGAGCTTCTACTGACAAGGTAAAAATAGCCATTTTCGTTCCATGTTGAGGCTTAAAGCCAACTTGGTTTGATGTTGTTTGGAGACATTCGCCAAGTCTGTTCTGAATTACAATTTCTAGTAGCTTCGATGAGGCAGTAGCAATTGAAGTTGGTCTGTAATCGCCTACATCAGTCGCACATTTTGTCTTTGTTTGAATGATAGGTCTTACAACTACATCCATAAATAGCTTTGGTATGTAGTTAGACTTAGGACAGCCAGTGAATAAAATATACATTACAATCAGGAATTGAACAAGACCATACTTAAAGACTTCTGCTGGTATACCATCCTTCCCTGAAGCTTTTTCATTTATTAATCTCTTAACCACTGATCTAAGCTCCCCCATTATTATTATTATGGTTTCCCTAGTTAAGCGCTGCATTAACAATATTGGAGTCGGCATCATTGTTGACACTGTTCATTATACCATTGAAGTGGTCGCGCCATATCTCGGCAATACTTCCCTCCCCTGTTATACCATTCACACATTGAGATACAGAGCTGTCTTTCGGTTTCAGATTTTTCATCTCTTTCCAGAAATCGATCATCCGCCCATCAATCATTTTCTCACACAAACTAGTTGCGCGAAATTTGTCCTCATGTTTCTTACAGAAGCAAAATGCAGATTTACAAGCGTTATTTGTTCTGGTTTTCCCTATGCACGGGGCCATTTTGTGGTTTCCCAAAATTTCGCCATTGGACATAAGCCGCAACGCTGGCGTCATGCAAGACAGCAACATGCCTGGTCCAGCCCGAGACTCGGGGCGTTTTGGGTGGCGTTTTTATCCCGAACGCTCCTCTTGTAGACACCAGAACTGCATTACATATACACCCATACATCTCATCTAATTTATCCATATCAGCATTTGCATGTATTTGAATCAACTCTGGTGACAGAACAGTTAGCTTATTGATAAGAATTTAGCAAAACATTTATTTTGTTGCTATGTCATTGAACTGCCAGTCTATAGATTGAGTGGCTGTATCCGCTCCTGCCATCATAGGGAGCGCACGTAATGAGGGCTCTGCATGGAGCGGCCGGTGATCTGACAAAGGTGTACATTCGCCAACATCAGCCCGCGTGACGTTGTTGACAATTTCTGGGGTATGAACGAAGTGATCGAGCCATTTAACTGATCTCCCGTTGTGATTAACAGGAGTATGAGCGCCAGAAGTATCTGCCATTCGCTGAAGGTTCTGCTGCCTGGGTGGCAGTTAAAGTCCCCCATAACACAAACATGATCGTGATTTGATCCCCTTAATACAGCCTCTAATTTCCCATTATATGCTGAGACCAGCTCTTCATTATGATGAGCGGCATAAGGCCAATACACATCAATGAATAGAATTGGCATTCCCTCTACTTAATTGCAAAGATAACCCGAGAATCCTATCATCAGTGTACTCTTCTATTTTTACATACGGACTAGCCCTATCCGACCATAAGAAGGTCAATCAACCATACGGACGTCTTTTGAGTATACCTTCCTTTGAGTATACCTTCCTTTGAGTTTATTGATGAGATGGAAAACATAATGAAGGCGACCGGCTCTAGATAAATTTATAGGGAGATCATGTTTGAACAGCCATGTCTCTTTTAACGCACCT
>SDVV010007064.1:0-18010 GCA_016164225.1 Gammarus roeselii
TAAATACTCTGCTTGTACTAGCTTCCTAGGTCAAGAAAAAAAACTCCCTAAAAATTTAATAAGTTTAAGATTTTGTACAATACGCGATGTGACCTTAAATGTAAACTGGCGGGTAACAATCCTAGATAGAGTTTAAACGAGATTTCTATGAACCTCCACAAACAAGTTTTTACGTGTTTTCAATATTGCTTTATTACATTTCAGTCAAACAAGAAACAACCCCTATCACAACACTTGGAGAAATGATAAGAAAAAATTAATCATATTTAATTGTATAAAAAAATCCTCATTTATGTATAAGCATAATTTTCGTTCTTACAATGGTTATACGCAAATCGTTGTGATCGCCGAGTTGGTCTGAGAATACACAAAACTTTACGAAGCGTATGCTGCCGTACTCTGTTTGACGGCAGCCATTGCCGTTGACAGTGTCATGCTAAGCAAAAAAAAGGGTTACTGTTCATGAAAAAAAATCTAAAAAAATTAGGTCTATTCCTACAACCCCTTGCTAAATCACAACACTTGTCTATGGAGAATCCTTTTTTGGCATTAATACACAAGTTTTTTCTTACGACAAACGACGATACGACATTGTGACTGCGAATTTATTTCTTCTTCGTGAAGGAACAGTTCTCTGCGTTTCCGCATCATCATTTTCCAGCAGTATATTTTTTGCGAAGTGGCATATCGCTCAAGTAATGATGAAATCCTATTAACACGTGCAAGATCTTAATAAAAAATTTAAAGGGGACCACTACGAAGGATATTACACGAACATATATGGTTCATAAATATCTGACAGCAGTGTGAAAATATCATGGCGTAAAGTAACAGTTTATGAACCTGCTGGCAGCCAACAATGCAATATTTTTGCCATCTCACTCATATCGACTTTGATCGAAGACTAACATGACTTCCCTTGTCATCAATTTCATGACCACGGAGACACGACTTTGATCGAGGACTAACATGACTTTCCTACTCATCAATTTCATGACCACGGAGACACGACTTTGATCGAGGACTAACATGACTTTCCTACTCATCAATTTCATAACCACGGAGACAATCAACGGCGTAAGAAATAAAAAGTCACGAAAAAATATAATAATATGAAGCTGTTTTAATACAGGGTGAAATAAAGGAAAGAGCATAATTTTTTCCCGCTTTTGCATGACAATAACCACGTCTGACAAGCATAACTTTAATGGTGACTTGGTTGAACCTTTAATGAAACTATAGAATGTATTACACTGTTGGTGTTGTAAATAAATCTTATTAACCAGGCTTGTTATTGAGTGAATGGCTACGCACGGACTGAATCCATAATCACGTTCAAATTTTCCGTACAGCTTAAGGAAATTTGTAATTATAATCCAAGAGCTATTTGAGAGCAATAATGACCGCACATGTTTTGGGTGTAACATATAAGCGATGTGATACAAGGATACATCACGCACATTTAGCGTCGTAAACGACAAGAAAATTCAAATAAATTATATCAGTCAGTACGGGTCGCTATCCCTGGCGCTAAATTCTTTTATAGCTAACGTCAGATCAGCCTTATCAGCCACAAGCTGTTCCGACTACCTACCTACGGTACCATTTTTAACGGCGAACATCCATTGCGTTCCTCAGTCACACCAGCCACTGTCATATGTGCCAGTGTCATTCTGCCTAAAATCTGTTTCAGCCCACGTTAGAATCATCAGCGAGGTGTACCATTTTACTGTTTATCACTTTAATGAAACTTTTCCTGCCCAACCTAACCTAACCTAGGGTACGTGTTTCTAACCCGCGAGGCAAAGGTACGTATTTCTAACCCGCGGGGCAAACATCCGTATTTTTCTAGGGTACGTAATGCGTTTTTTTAGCGTTTTTTTAATAAAATTTCATTAAAGTGATACCCAGTAGATTGGTACGCCTGTTTAGGTGTAAAGACAGTGGCAGATATGACAGAGGCAGATTTTGAAGTGGAGGAAAATGCTTGTGGGCTGAACGTCGTTTAGGTCGAAAGAACGTGTGATGAAAGATTTTTAGCGGTTATGACAGTGTCCGGCCATGACAGTGAGGTGAAGTGAAGTGGCGATAGTGCGCGTGTGCGGAAATAATTTTAGCGCGAACGCTGGGCTCCCGTCAGTACTCCCGGCGAACCAAAGCGTGAATAAAATGTCGTTTTGAATCTCCTCTTGGATCTTCGATATGCTATGGTCACTGTAGAGATATAATGTGAGAAAAAGTGCTTCAAAACATTGCCTTATCCTGGCCAAACATTCTAATAATATTAACTTTTTGCGACAGTATCTGTCATGAAGGAAACAGAATGGTACTTGCCAATACCGGTTGTCGATCCCCCCCCCCCCCTCAGAGGCTGATGAAGGTCAAGCAGGGTCCGAGCGCTTTATAAGCTCGACACAGCGTCTACAGAACACTCAGACATCCACCGACAGCCAACATGGTGAGTGATGCAAGGCTCTAACGGAAAGGACACTTTTGAAATCCAAATCGCTTGGAGGTTAATAAAATTCCCTTCCAGTGGATGACGCTCATAATGAGCAATTTTATCTCAATTCTCTGTAAAGTTTCAACAAATAAAAGTTTGATATGGTAGGTGCAATTGAACGGGTAATGGTCGAGGCTGAAGGATATCAGATTAAAATTGAATTAGATTCTCTTAAGATATTTTAAATTCTTACTTTCACTATTATTTGATGTTGACAATCTGAAGCGTACACAAAATACGACAAGCAATCGAAATGTGAAAACATATTTTGAATAAATTTTTAACAATATCAGCGTAAATTGTCTCGAAACACAATGAAACAGAATGAAATGTAATGTTTTCATTCAAAAAAATCCCCTAGAAGATTACTTCTCTCGACATTCTTTCTGGAATTTGGTTTAGAGGCTTCAATGAAACGTCTTTAGAAGAAGCTCCTTGCGATTCCCTCTGAATGCTCCATGACGTACTGGAACATCCTTGTGTAGAACGCTTTATGTGATATCACTGAATGCTTCACAAGCGCAAAGGACCGTCTCTATAGAAGTTTTCTGAGATATTATAGGAATTCTTCCCTGGCGAAAAGTAACGTCCATTTAGAACGCTTTTTGTGGTGACTGCCGGAAGTTTACCGTGCGCAATTGGATATCCAACATAGGATGTCATGCGGCAATGAACAAATATACCAGCATATATATTGACTTCTATGAGGCTGTGACAAGTCATTGCAATTTTATCAGTATCTCAAAAGTGTGAACTCTTCAGAGAACACATATCCCGACAGACGTTAGATAGCATCTCTCTTACCTGACATTTAACTACGGTTAGGCGTCCAATTACGGTCCAAGAAACGTGCTACGGTTAGGCGTCCAATTACGGTCCAAGAAACGCATGTTGGAAGGTTGTTCCTAGTCCACACGCTTCCAATAGAGTCAAACGACACCCATTGTATTACCTCCAGATGCTCTCGATCATGGTACACTCGTCCCCACAACAGATCTTCAAAAAAATGTTAAATATATTATACATTTATTCTAACATTTTTATACATTTATTATTATACATTTATTCGAACATATCAACTCCTTTCCTCCAGAACCACTTAGTTTTCGTTATCCTGGCTTCCGCTCTTGTAGTGGCTTATGCCTCCGCTGACAAAGGGTTCGGCGGTGGTGGATTCAGCGGTGGTCACGGTGGTGGATTCAGCGGCGGTCATGGTGGTGGATTCAGCGGCGGCCATGGTGGTGGATTTAGTGGAGGAAAAGGAGGATTTGTCGGAATCGGATTCGGAGGTGGTCACGGCGGTGGATTCGGCGGCGGCCATGGCGGTGGATTTAGCGGAGGAAAAGGAGGATTCGGTGGAGGTGGATTTGGTGGAAGTGGATTCGGTGGTGGACACGGAGGTTTCGGCGGTGGACACGGAGGTTTCGGTGGTGGACGCGGAGGTTTCGGCGGTGGACGAGGATTCGGAGGTGGTTACGGTGGCTAGAACCACGGTGAGTAGTTTGTGCAGGCATGGAACACTGACCAATTTTATTCAAGTTGAACCATTTATATCATCGAACCTGAGTTGACAAGAAAAATTGAAATCACTCATAGATTTTAT
Organism: Gammarus roeselii; assembly: GCA_016164225.1. NCBI lineage: Eukaryota > Metazoa > Arthropoda > Malacostraca > Amphipoda > Gammaridae > Gammarus > Gammarus roeselii. Next base: position 4,107 of record SDVV010007064.1, read on the forward strand.
GCTATCCTAACCCTTTAATTATATTTCCTGAAATATTCTTCCTCTCTTTGTAGGTAAATCCCGAGCTCTGGACCTCGATTACAATATGAACATCCAAAGACAACGCTTCTGATTATTTATGAACTTCCGCAGGTGTTAGTTATCTAAAATGTATAAATAAACATTTATAAGTGAGAATTTTGATGTTTTGCTAACCCTTCACCATGCAACTTGTGGACTACCTCTATATTGATTGAATCCTAATTGTAACAGGAGTTTCCAATTTCTGCACAAAATGGTTCACTCAAATAAGAACGATGTTTTAAAAATTAGACCAAAGAAGTAAGTAGAGTGAATTGATTTGAGAGGTAAACACTAATCAAGAGAACGGGAACCACCGTCGCAGTAAAACACTGAAATAAACCGCCAAAGGTGCCAAATGTTTCACCAGCGACGGAGTAGCTGGCGCTGATCAATAATATTGCTTATCAACAACATCAACAAACACGTGTTTAGTCGAAATGGACTCCGGCAGAAGTAGGAATGGTTTGGAAGGAGTAAAGGTTATGCGTAGGTATGCTGTTGTTGATAATTACCTGAACATGATATTAGGCAAATGACTAAGTTATTCGATTTCCGCGTTTTTTTGCAGAAAATATAGAATAAAGTAGTTGTTTCGACCTGAATGCAACAAGATGAACATCCTCCCATCATGTATGAGACACGTCGTAGGTCTCAGAGACCTACGACGTCGTTCCTTCGAACGCCGTCACAAGTTGCGATATAAACATTCTAATCGGTGTTCGTAAGTTAAAATAAATATTTTTTCTTGTGAAAAATTAACATTGCAAGCATACTTATAACAATTTACATAGAGAGCATGCTTATAACAATTTACATTGAAAGCATGCGCATAACAATATACATTGAAAACATGCCTACATCAATTTACATTGAAAGCATGCTTATAACAATTTACATTGAGTGCATGCTTATAACAATTTTCATTGATAGCATGTTTATAACAATTTTCCTTGCAAGCATGCTTATACCAATTTACATTGGAAGCATGCTTATAACAATTTATATTGAAAGCATGCTTATAACAATCTACATTGAAAGCATGCTAATAACAATTTACATCGAAAGCATGCTTATAACAATTTATATTGAAAGCATGCTCATAACAATTCACATTGAATGCATGCTAATAACAATTTACATTGAAAACATGCTTATGACAGAAACTATCAGAACCAGTTAGCCGTAATAAGAATTAAGGTAAGCGGTTTACCCTCCAAGCTGACACGATGACGATGGATGATGGGAAATTGGACTGAAGTTTGGGTGGATGGATGGCGTGAAGCAGGCGTTAGGAAGGAGAGAAGAAAGTGTAAAGATAGCGAGAGAGCGTACAATGGATAGGCGTGAGTGGATGGTGGTTGTGAATGAAGGAAATTTGACGCTGTGCTTATGTGTTTTCCCGTCCTTGGCGTCTCGTTGAGAAACGGAATGCTATTGGGCGGAGCAGGGAGGCGGTTACCGGGACGCAGCAAAGGTAAACTAGTCGCACTGTCGGGCCGTACTGCTGACACTGACCTTGGACCGCACTCTTGACTCAGAATGTGTATTGCGGGGTCTCCACGCCGGATCCTTTAGCGCAAAAAGCGCTGAGTTTGTTTGAGTGTGAGCGAAAGAGAGGAGTGTGAGTTGCTCATGCCGACAGTCACCCCCTTCTTGAGGGATTCAGACGTGTTTTTGTACCTTGTATCTGTTTTCACGACTAATTGGCATCCATTCCGAGAGGATTTTGAAACGAAACAGACGTGAGCGCTATTTTTTGAAACAATAAATACTATCCACCGCTCCTGTTCAATCAAAACATCCTGGCGTACGGGACAGCTCTATGGAAATTTGGTCTATGCGTCGCAGCCGACGAATTGATGTTTGCTAATACAAGACTTAGTGTCCAATTGAAACTGCTTCAATTATTGACAAGGAATAGAAAAGAGCTAACAGCTAAAAATTGAATTTTTTGTTCATTTTACTGTCGGTGTCTGATGAAGTTTATGAACCGTGCTGGCCATTGAGATTAGGTAGCTATCGCCTCATCCTGGCCACTTCCAAACACTCACGTGATAATTACTGTTAAAGACAGTATTTGTCAGGATAGGAACAGAATGATGCTTGCCGGTACTGCGTTCCCGATCCCCGCCAGGAGGCTGATGAAGTTCAGGTAGGGTTCCGAGCGCTTCACAAACGCGCCGCGGCAGCTACGGAGCCCTCAGACATCCACCGACAGCCAACATGGCGAGTGCTGCGAGGCGCTAACAGAAAGAAGAGCAACATCCAACAAAATACAACTTGGGGGATAGTAAAATTACCTTTCTCGTTGAAGACGCTCTTCGAGTCGCTGGATAAGATTCCAGAGTTTATTGTTGTCATGGATACACTGAACAATTGTGTAATATATTCTTCTGCGATCTGCCAGCTGAAAATAGTTTGATATGGTACTTGAAAGGAAGCCAGTTGTAGGAACAGGTATTGGTCCAAACGGAAGGATATCAAAATAAAATAGAATTCGATTAAAAAAAAAGGGAATTGTGGCATTCACTTCATTTGATCTTCACAGTCTTCGGCTTAAACTCTATACAAAAAACGTGAAACTATCGAAATGTGCTTATTGATTTGGAGTAAAATAAAAACAATTACATCAGCGTAATTTGTCATAAAACCCAATGAAACAGAATAAAATATAGTATTTCTATGCAGACAAATTTAATTGAAGATTACTTTTGGAGGCATTATGGGAGGAAAGATACGTTATTCAGAGAACGCCCTTTGCGATATTCCCTGAATACTGAATGGGTGCACTAAATACGGTCGAGCGTACCATTATGGTTCATACAACGATGACTATGCAAAGCATACGTACTGCAGCTGTCAAGATCTTGATAACTCCTCAAACAGTTTTTCTCGTAGAATGTTGGAATGTTGTTTGTCCAGTTCGTCCCCCACCAACAGTGTCAAACACTAACAGTGTCAAACAACCCGTTTCATTCCGTTCGTATGCCCTTACCTAAAAGCATGTATTCGTAGTCTTGATCAGAGCACCTTCGTCTTCAAAAATTACCTAGTAAAAAGTATTTGGTAACATACGTAGGATTTGGTGGAGACGGATTCAGATGGGGTCATGACGGTGGATTCGGTGGCGGTCACGGCGGTGGATTAAGAGGCGGAACGGAGGATTCGGTGCTGGTAGATTTAGTGGAGGTGGATTCGGTGGTGGACACGGAGGATTCAGTGGTGGAAAGGGAGGATTTGGTGGTGGACACGGAGGCTTCGGTGGTGGGTGCGAAGGTTGCGGCGGTGGACGGGGATTCGGAGGTGGTTACGGCGTCAAACCCCACGGTGAGTAGTTTGCTATCAAGAAAATCTCACTACGTTCAAGCACGTTTGGAAATATTTGATGAAAGCCCTGATATATTTTTAAAAATCCGAATTATGTACATTATTGATCCTAAAATGTTTTTTCCTCTTTTCGCAGGTTAACTCTGAGCTCTGGACCTCAATTGAACACGAACATTCAGAGACAACTTATTTTATTATTTATGAAGTTCCGCAGATGTTAATTAATAAAATTATATCACAATTTCTAATGTTTTGTTAACCCTTCACCTTGCAACTTGTTCCCTACCTCTATATTGATTCGATTTTTTTTTATAATTGATGTTTACAATACCTTAACAAGATGTTTCACTACTAAAATTATGATGTTCATTGAACTGTACAATTGAAGTATGCAAAGTCAAATTGTTATAGAGACAAGCACTAATCAAGGAAATTAGAGCCCCCGTCTCAGTCAAGATGTTATAACAATTAGAAGGCAGCAGGTACAAGTTGTTTTTTTGCCAGCGAAGAAGTAGTTAACGAGGATCATGCATATTGAGAATCAACGATTGAAAGTGACGTTGATCTGAATCGACATCTCTGGTGTAAGGCTCAGAGTTCAAAGGAGCCTGTGTTCACGGAGGAGATGACATCTCTTTACTCCTTCGTTCATATACAACCAGTCTCACATATTGCTTCAGAAGAAGGCTTATGAATCCCTTTTAGGGACTCAAGCAGAAGTGGCAATGGATTGAAGTCAGAAATTTTACGCTCCGGAAAACTGCTGTTAAAATTTCCTCTTGAGTGTCACGTTTTGATATTCAATTCATGTTCAAGCAAATGAGGCAATTAATGAAACATTATTATTACTGAATGTGGTACTACGTAGATGACCAAAGGGCTTCCTTTGACCGAATCAAATCTATAATCAATCCTAGATGAATTGTGTCGGATGGGTTCGAGGAACGTCCGATGATCAGGGGTACCTCGATTGAAAAAAATACTACACATTATTCAAGCATCAACGTAAGGCCTCTTCTGCAAACACGCTTTTGCAAGTAACGAAATAGGGTATGCAGTGTGTGAGAAAAGGAAGCTGCAAGATAAAGTGATTAAAAGTAGAGTAGTGAGACTCTCGATGATTGGCGATGAAGCGTAATCAGTATCTGACTAAACAGCGAGTCGAAGGCGGTGAAGCGTAATCAGCATCTGACTAAACAGCGAGTCGAAGGCGGTGAAGCGTAATCAGTATCTGACTAAACAGCGAGTCGAAACAATTGAGATTACAAACAAAGTCAGTTATTTTTTTAATTTATATCACATTCAATGGAGGTATAACAATAGACTTCGGTTCAGAGATAAGTTTTATGACAAATTTCGAATGAAACGAAATTGATAAACCTATGACGTCGTTTGTCAGAAGAATTGTTCTACAGTATTGAAATTGTTCATAGTACTGCCAATTTAATGAAGCTTCTAGAGCAGTATTTTGCCATTAGGAATTTATTAAATTAAATGCACTACTATAACATCTTTCTCTTGTGGATTGTAATTTCAATACCACTGCTAAAAAGTGATGTAAATGACCTTGGGAGAAGAAATACATTTTCTGGAAAGAGGTGAAGGAGGTGATGATGGGGGAGACGCGGAGAAAGTGGTGAAAGAAGTGAACAGTCTGTTGCTGCTGGAAAGTGATGATGCACGGAAAAGGTGGGCTGAGTATTTTGAGGACTTGTTGAATGTTAAGGATGTCAGAACAGCTGACATTGTTGCTGTGTGTGGTGTTTCACGGATGCCGGTTATGAGAGCAAGAAGTGTTGCGGGCACTACTAATGGAAAGTGAAAGAGGTACAAGAGGTAATGGAAGCGAAGCAGATAAAGTACCCTGTTTAGGTAGGCTTTTCGGCCGAGTGCCTAAGAGGGGTGGGAAGGGCTAATCAAGGGGATTAGAGATATTACGGATGGTGCGATGGGCGAGAAACGGTATGACTTTAGGAGTGGTAGAGGGTGTGTGCATAGGATATTTACAGTGCTACAAGTTTGTGAATGCTTATTGCGGAAGGTATGTAGGTGTTTTGCAACATGGTAGATTGGAAAAGGCCTTCAATTGGGGAAACAGAGAAATATTGTAGTGGGTGTTTGGTTTCTATTGAGTAAATGAAACTCGCTCCCGAGTTTCTATGTTGACAGCAGAGCATGATTCAGTGTAGGAAGCGAGGTGTGTGGTTAATTGCAGTATAAGTGAAACTGAGATAAGGTTGCGTTATGTCTCTTCGTCTGATCAATCTCTACATGGATGGAGTGGTCAGGGAGGTGAACGCGGGTGTGACGGGTCGAGGTTTAGAGTTGCTAGGAGCAAATGATGGAGTTAGAGGTTGGGTTAGTTGCTGTTTGCGGATGATCAGACACTGGTGGCAGAAACGGAGGTGGGTAGGCTTGTAACAGAATTGTATTCAGTGTGTGGGAGAAGAAAGCCGCAAATGAAAGTGGGTAAAAGTTATGTAAAGAAGTTGAGGGTTTTAGGTACATGGGCAATAAATGCGGAGAAGACTGGAATAGTAGCCACCGTCTAGTAAGCTGCAATATATTGAGTATGGGTTGAAATATGTGGAAGTTTTCCCGACTAGACTCTACGGGGCTGAGACGTTGGAGACGGAGTGACGCTCAGGAATAGGATCAATAATAGCGTAGGTCTAATTGGAACGCGAATGAGAGAAAGCTAGGGAACTGAATCGATTCACATGTGAAGTTGTGGTTAGGAAACAAGGTGAGGATGGTTGATGGGAGACTGGTTGAGAGGGGGATGAAAGCACAGGTGAATGGACTTTGGCCACTAGAAAGACTGTTTTTTTTCTCGTGGCCAATGTCCATTCACCTTTGTTTTCATCTCCCATCATTCATCCTCTTCCTGTGTCCCATCCACCATTTTACATGTGAATCGATTCTGTTCTCCAACTTCCTCGCATCCTCGTTCTAATTCGACGACGTTATTATTGATCCTATTCCTCAGCGTCCCTCCGACCACAGGCCTTTTCAAGAAGCAATAAGTCATGCGGTCCCATAGCGTCCCTTCTCGATAAGGCGAAGCATGCCTTATCAAGAAGCAACATAAGTGTGGTGGTCGCGTGAGAGAGGGTAATGAAGAGGCGGCAGTGGAGAATTTTGGTGTATGGGTGAATTTTGACGCGGATACCATACGCTTTCCAGCCAATGGGGTGTCGTTAAGAAATGGATTGGACGCGGGTGGGAGAGGTCCCAGCAATTTCGACGCAGCAGGGATAAACCAGTGGACGCTGTCGGCCGAGCCCCGCTGTTGACACTCGTCTCAAACTTCACTTCTGAACTGAAGTGTGTGTTGCAGGTTCTGGCACGACTCGTTAGAGCTAAAGGGTTCAGTTTTGGTATGTGTGTGAGCGCATGAGAGAATTCAGTTACGTCATGCCGTCGGCGACCCCTCTTCTGGGGGATTCGGCTTTGCGTCAGTTTAACAGAGACGACCACAGTTGTAGTCATGATAAAATTAATAAATAAAAAAAACTCATAAAGCCCAAATCTCTAAAGAAAATGCTTTAAATGTTAGACCCCAACTTAAGAAGACCAAAAAAAACGTTTTTAAACATGTTTTGGGATAGGATTTAATTTGTTGGCAACTTATAAGGCGACAATTTGATCAAATATTTAATAGTCCTTATAATATGTTTCACAAATTTAATGGGTTGGTTTTATATCGCTGTGCATACATACAAATACAAATACATCATTTTACACAGCAACTGTTCAGGACAAACCGGCCAACTATTGCAGGCTTAAACAATCACTCAAATTGTATTCGTATAAATAGATGTACAATTGGTGTATGAAGTGAAAAAATAGAAGTAGAAAATAATACATTCAATTGAACCCTTGAAAGCCTGCTCCTAGAAATTTTCAACCATGAATATTTTCCCCAACTAAGGAAAGCTGATTTAATGGTTAAAAACTTTGAAGAAAGATCCTATAACACAGCACCCGAACCAAGTTAATTTATTTTTTTGACTCCCAAGACTCAATATATTAGGAGAAAGGAACACTCCATTTCGAAAGTGAATCATTTGTATAATTCAAATCGACCATAGATTCCTAAACTTTGGATTTCATAAATAATCACTAATAAGAAATTAAACTGTTTTTTTATAATTTCAAATATTATTTTCATTATTACAATGGTTTTACGCCTGCCATCACATTGAAGATCGATCATTTGCCCGTGTTGACCAGAGGAAACACAATACCTCACGAAGCGTTTTGTTAGCGCATTCTGATCGACGGCAGCTATTGCTGTTATCAGTGTCAAATACAGGGATGTTGTGCTTTATAAAGTCTCTCTTAAGCTAGCTTTTATCGTTACTACTCTTCCTATGTCAACACACTTGGCTATGATGAAACAATTTTCGTCTACACCACAAAATATTTTGCTCTGATTTGTATATCTTCTGTAAACAGGTATTATACACAATTAAATTTGAAAAAAAATCATGAACACGTGCAGGAAAAGAGAAAATGAAATCATAGATGACCACTACGAACGGACTTAACCGAACGTATATGGGTCAAAAAATTATGATTACATTATGAAATATTAGTGAAAAAAAGTTTTTGTAGTCGTGTTCATTTGTTATGCTTTCGACTTTTATCGGGGAATGATGCTGCTCCTCGATGAGTCAATCTCCTTACAAAGAAAAAAAACAAGAACGAAGAAATAGAAACTCACAAGAAAATATAATCCTTTAAATTAATAATCTCACACTGGGTGAAATTAATGAAAGGGAAACAAATTTGTAGGCGTTTACATGACTCAAACCTCGTCGGACGAAGCATGAACTTTATCAAACAGCACTGCTGCTGTTTGATAACGTTTATCAACCTAATTGGCCATTGAGAGATTAGGTACCTAGAGACTGAACATATGATAACGTTCGAAACGTGGCATCATTCTCAAAGCTCACGCAAACACCGAATTTTAATCCAAGAGCTACTGGAAAAAAATTATGAACCCACAAGTTTGAGGCGCAAAGTATTAGAGTTGAGAAGCAAGGATACGTCGTCAAATTTTAATTTCGACATCGTCAAGAAAATTCAAATATATTATGCCCGTCACGATTCCGGTAGATCCAAACATGACTAAAATATATTTTCGAATCTCCTGAATTTTTGACCTGCTATGGACTCTACTGAAACATAATGGCACAAAAAAAAAAAAAATCAAGCGCGCCACAACATTGCCGTGTCCTAACCACTTCCAAACACTCCTCTGGTACTTACTGCTAGAGACCGTATTAGTCATGGAGGAAATAGAATGGTGTTTACCAGTGCCGGTTTGCCGATCACCGCCGGGAGGCTGATGAAGGTCAACCAGGGTCCGAGCGCTTTATAAGCGCGACGCAACCGATACAGAGCACTCAGACATCCACCAACAGCCAACATGGTGAGTGATGCAAGGCTCTGACACAAAGAAGAACAACTCATAACAAACAATTATCTTGGGGGATCAGCAAGTTGCCGTTCCTGAGGTGACGCTCTCAGGGTGGATGAAATTATATGAGCTTCATCAGTTTAATATCGTCATGGATCTAACATAAAATAATTTGTGTTGTTCTTCTGCCGTCATGTTGCAATACAAAACGAAGATTTTCTTAAAATGGAGGTTAAAGGATGTCAGAAAAAAATACGGGTAATGGTTGAAGTTTACGGAAATTAAAATATAATAGAATTGAAACAACTCATAAAATTTCATATTGTTGCATCCACTTGTGAATGATCTTTACAGTTTTAAGCGTACATTATACACAACATACGTGAAATTGTTGTAATATGTTTATATACTAGGAAAACAGGCTAACAAATCCATAAGCGAATGTAATGCTATAAAGCAATTATACAGTATTGAATATTACTTTTCCATGTAAATAACAGGAAATAAAAGTTTATTCCGCCGACCTGCTTATTGTTACTTCCACCGACCAGCTTATTGTTACTTCCACCGACCTGCTTATTGTTACTTTCACCGACCTGCTTATTGTTACTTTCACCGACCTGCTTATTGTTACTTTCACCGACCTGCTTATTGTTACTTTCACCGACCTGCTTATTGTTACTTTCACCGACCTGCTTATTATTACTTTCACCGACCTGCTTAATGGAACTTGGTTCACATTCTGCACGATCTCAATATAACGTATTTAGAGAACACCCTTTGTTATATCACCTGAATGTTTCATGGGTGCACTGGAACGTTCTAATGTAGAACGCTATTTGTGATACACACTGAATGCTTCACAAGCGACATGAAACGTTCCTATAAAGGATGGCTGATACTCCCTGAATTCTTCCCGGTCGAAAAGGAACATCCTTTTAGAACGTTTTTTGTCGTATCCTCGGCAAGCCTCGCGGGCGCAATTGAATGTTCCACGTAAGATGTCATGCCGTAATGAACCAATAGTTAAGACTTATTGCGAGCATCAATGTTGATCACTGCGTGGTTGTGACTGGTCATTACCCTCTTGTGAATATCGCATTGGTGTGAACTCTTCAGAGAACACATATCCCGACAGCTGTCAGAAATACGTCTCTTGCCGTGGTACATAATTACTGATGACCGGACAGTTGTGGTTCCTTAAACGTTGCGGCTATACTGAGTAAATTAAATGTAGTTAACTATATGATGTTTTTCTGTAGAATGTTTCTCCTCTAGAATGTCGAAATGTTGTTTTGCCGAGTCCACACACTTCTAATATATAGTGTTAACCGACACCCATTCTATTACGTTCATATGCCTCTACTTCAGTCAAGTAATCTTTATCGCGATCAAAACAATGATCCTCCCAAAAAATGAATAGTAGGAAACATTTATTCTAACATATCAACTTCTTTCCTCCAGAACCGCTTCGTTTTCGTTATCCTGGCTTCTGCTCTCGTGGTGGCTTATGCCTCCGCTGACAAAGGATTCGGCGGAGGTGGTTTTGGAGGTGGTCATGGTGGTAGATTCAGCGGCGGCCATGGTGGTGGATTTAGAGGAGGAAAAGGAGGATTTGGTGGAGGCGGATTCGGAGGTGGTCACGGCGGTGGATTCAGCGGCGGGCACGGCATTGGATTTAGCGGGGGAAAAGGAGGATTCAGTGGTGGTGGATTTGGTGGAGGTGGATTTGGTGGTGGACACGGAGGATTCAGTGGTGGAAAGGGAGGATTTGGTGGTGGAAGCGGAGGATTCGGTGGTGGGCACGGAGGGTTTGGCGGCGGACGGGGATTCGGAGGTGGATACGGCGGCTAGAACCAAGGTGAGTAGTTTGTAGTCTTGAAACACTGCTTTAAGTAAATATCTTTAAAACTATTTAATGAAAGCCGTGATCTATTTATGTCAAACAGAACCAATTATATAATCACTCCTAAATTGTTTATACTCTCTTTTCAGCCTAACTCCGAGCTCTGGACCTCAATAAAACTTGAACACCCAAAGACAACTCTTCTGATTATTTATGAACTGTCGCAGATGTGAATTATTGAAAATATATCAAATAAACCTTTATAAGTCAAGTATTTTATGTTTTGCTAACCCCGAACTAAGTAACTTGTGAACAACCTCTATATTGATTGCATCATAATGACAATGGAAGTTTACAATTGCTGCACAAAAATTTCACTCATAGAAGTATGATGTTTGAAACACAGTATTAATGCCGATTGTAGTGTGTGTTCGGGTTAATCACCAGTCAAGAGAACAAGAGCCCCCGTCGCCGCCCAAATAATAGAACAATTATTTAAAGGGCAAATGAGCAGAATAGTTTTTACAAGTGAAGTAGTAGTTAACGATGATCTAGTATGTTGAGAGTCAGAGATCGAAAGTGTTATTGATCTGGATCGACATCGATGGTATCAGGATTAGAGTTCCAGAGAACCTGTAGTTCACAGAGGTTATGAATATCTATTTGTTTTTTGATACATATACAACCAGTCTCGCCCATGTTTTGAGTAGTAGGCTTATTTATGAACCACTCCTAGTGTCGGTGTGCGTGTCGGTGTGCTGTTGTCAATAATGGTCATTAGGAGTAATGTTTCGCTAATCCACTGAGGCAGTCGCGAAACACCGTTATTCCCGAATGCGGTAGTAGGTAAATTGCCAAGTGGCTTTCCTTTTGACAAAACAAATTCATATAAAATCAGTGGTGTCTTAAATGAATTGTGACGGATTGATCCGAAGAACGTCAAAATATCTTGATTAACTCGAATAAAAAAGTTCCTGGGAATTATTTATAAATCGACGTACGGCCTCATCTGCAAGCCCACTTTGGCAGAATATGTAGATGAGAAAACTTCGTTTTGAACTGAATACATCAAGATGTATATACTACCAACATGTATGAGGCACTTGTTTCATCTGAGAGAGCTATGAAGTCATCGCTTCGAGCGTCTGGGTTGTTGTTCGTGATTGGTGTGGGGTATTTCCAGTGACAAGTTGATACTAACAGCTTGCCTGCAATGGCGACTATCGGTATCAGTGAACTGAAATAACAAAAATGCTGAGTGGTTTTTATGACTAATTGGCATCTGTTCCCGATTGATGCCGCCGCAGGTCGCATTGACATTGACGATGGTTAATACCCTAGTCGCATTGACATTGACGATGGTTGATACCCATGTCACATTGACATTGAAGATGTTTAATACCCAGGTCACATTGACATTGACGATGATTAATACCCGATTCGCAATGACATTGAAAATGGTTAGTACCGTGTCGCATTATCATTGACGATGGTTAATACCCAGGTCGCATTGACAATGAGGATGGTTAGTACCCAGGTCACATTGACATTGACGATGGTTAATACCTGAATCGCATTGACACTGATGATGGTTAATTTCCGTGTCGCATTGACACTGGTGATGGTTAATACCCGTGTCGCATTGACACTGATGATGGTTAATACCCGTGCCGCATTAACATTTACGATGGTTAATACTCAGGTCGCATTGACATTGATGAAGGTTAATAGCCAGATCACATTGACATTGACAAAGGTTATACCCCGGTCGCATAAGGAATTCATGAAAACAAGTGCATTATAATAATATTCTCATACTGTAGATTACAATTACAATACCGGCATCAATAAATAATCGAAATATACTTATAATTAAATGGGAAAACATGAATGGGTTCTGGAAAGCAATTAAGAAGGTGAGAAAGGAGGAGAGGGGGGAGCAGGTGGTGAAAAAAGTATGTGGCCGGTTGTTGTCGGTAGAGGTGGGCCGAGTATATGAAGAGTTTTTGAACGCTGAGTATGTCAGAGTGGCTCCCTTAGTTGCATTGGGCGGCTTGAACGAGTCCCAGGCTGAGTATGTCAGAGTATGTCAGAGTATGTCAGAGTGGCTCCCACAGTTTCATTGGGCGGCTTGAACGAGTCCCAGGCTGAGTATGTCAGAGTATGTCAGAGTATGTCAGAGTGGCTCCCACAGTTGCATTGGGCGGCTTGAACGAGTCCCAGGCTGAGTATGTCAGAGTATGTCAGAGTATGTCAGAGTAGCTCCCACAGTTGCATTGGGTGGCTTGAACGAGTCCCAGGCTTAGGAGCAAAAATGGTTGCGGTCTTACTGAGGAAGAGGTACAGGAGGTGGTGGATGTGATGGTAACAGTGAAATCCACAGGTTTTGACGTGCCTAAAAAGGGTGGAGAAATTCACAGTTGCATTGGTGAGGCTACTAAATCTGTATCTTGTGTCGGGCTAAGTGCCGCTTGGATGACGTAATGCTTGCATTGTTGCGCTGTATGAGGACAGAAGAGCTAAACATGACTGAAACAATTTAAGAGGTAATAGTTTGTTATATGAGGTGGGGTAAACTTTACTGGAGAGTTCTATTCAAGGGTATTAGAGAGAGGACGTGTGTTGCGATTGGCGTGTAGCAGCGTGGCTTTAGGAGAGGTAGCGAGAGTACGTATCAGAAATTTGCAGTGATGAAATTTTGTGAGATGTACCTTACGAGGTAGATATATGAATTCTACGCTTCTGTGGATTTAGAATAGGTCTTTGATGGAGTCGACATGAATGCGTTTGTTTCATGTGTTGGAGTGGACGCAATGTATTATGGATTCGTTAGCTAAAAAAAATGACTCCCACCGTTCATCCACGGTCCCAATTACTCAATTAGAAGTTTTGATGAGCTCTTCAGGTTCGCTGAATCGGATTTTCTGATTTGATAGCCTTACTTATCGTTATATTATTGAAATTTACTGTGTACATTTACGTGAAAAATTATTGTAAAATAATTACGCACCGTTTGTGTACGAATAAACTCTTTTATTTATTATTATTATTTAATAATGTAGACGAGAATAGTTGTAGTCAAGGCAGAACGAATCTGACAATTCCTTTTGCAGACATTAAGTTTAAATTTAATGTTCGGACGATCAAAACTATGAACTGAACTAGCAATATTATGAAGAAATGTGATCATCGAGGATACTGTTTAGATGCTCGTAATAAGGCCAGAACATAACTATA
>SDVV010007065.1:0-18009 GCA_016164225.1 Gammarus roeselii
ATATACATAAAAACATTTACATCGTTTTTAAATATCAGAGTCGCTTGCAGTACGTTTCAATACATATTTTCAATGCGTAACATGGTGGACAATGAGACAAGTTTAGGAATATAATTTATATATTTTATCTAAATAAGAGCATATAAGGATTATTAACATTTTATGAACATTTACATGTTGTAACCTGTTGAGGTAGACGTGCTTCCATCATATCATGCACAAGTGTACTCGTATGGTATTTTTTCTGCCTCAAGCACTGCTGTTTTTTTCCATTACTGTATCTCATGCGACAGCAATAGCTCGATCTATATACGTCAGTGTCATTCAGCGACTGGCCTATGAGCGAGATTGCATCTGTACGGGTTACCTTAGCAAATTATTCATTATGAACATTCACAGGTTGTTACCTGTTGAGGTAGACGTGCGTACATCGTTTCATGCAAAAGTGTACTCGTATGGTATTATTTCTTCCTCAAGCACTGCTTATTTTTTCATTACTGTAGCCCATGTGCTCTCAAGCCTTCGATCAATCTGACGATTGACCTGTATCAATCACTGTTATACGGACAGCAGGCTATGAGCGAGATTGCATCTGTACGGGTTACCTAAGTAAATTATCCACAGCTCGTGTAGATCCTATTCTGTAGATCTGCGGTGCAGATACATTCGGAGATTGATGGTGCGAAATGACAGTTGAATAACTTCGTATTTGTTTTACGGTCTTATTTCACATGGGCTTTTACGGTATGGCTACCCTTAGCAGCTGGTTTGCGGCCTCGGACCAGAGCAACATACTGTAACACGTTGGTTGGAAGCAAATGATCTCACTCGGATAATCGTTGGCTATTTCACTTATCAGTAGTCCCAGCTGTCATTTATATGATTCATCGTACATAGGATGATTTTTGGGGTATTTGTAGTAAGTCCATGTTCTCAGCCAGGGGAGATTACCGCATTTTTCCGCCTCCATATCGGGCCTACCTTTAACTGGACTACTATACATCGCATTTTCAATGTAAGGCAAGAGGCGTTGTAGTACATTTCGATGTAAGTCATGTTTCAAAAATGCAATTTCTTCATCATACAAGGAGTGTTTTTGTGTGATAGTTGGAGAAGACCATGTATTCAGCCAGAGGAGAATGCCGCATTTTACGTCTCAATGTCCACGCGCGCACACGCGCATGCGCGCGTACGTGCGTTGTCACCGCAGCGCGGTTTCAGTGTGTCATACAAGAATCTGTAGACTTGTGCTTTAGCTTTTGTTTGGACCTGATGAGATATATATCTATGATATCTTAGGTAGCTGTGTATATCTTAAATTTGCTTAATATCTATCTTATTTTCAATGCAAGGCGAGAAGCGTTGTAGTGCATTTCGAAGCAATGCATGTTGCATATCTGCAATTTCTTCATCGTATTTGGGAAGATTTTGGGTAGTTGGAGAAGATCATGTAATCTGCCAGGGGAGCTCGCCGCATATCCATCTCAATATCGGTTATCCCTTTGATCTGGAATAATTTCTATCACTTTTTCAACGTAACGCAAGAGTCGTTATGTTGCAATTCATCTCAAGTCACGTAGCATATATGCATTTCAATGCTTATCATTCGAGTTGAATTTAAGAAATTGCAAACAAAGATTTATTAGATATATTTTTTATTGATAATAGGTTTTTGACACATTTATATATAGTAGGGGCTTACACGGGTTATCATTTATACAAAAACATAACTATTCGCTCCGAAAATCGACACGAGAATCTTGGCGAAACATAAGTTATGACTTCGACCTCCCTCTCTTGTGTTATTTTGATCCTTGGTACCAGTGCCACTCTGTGGGTTCTATATCAATGATGTGCATTTATTTCTCACCTGAACCTGTCGACTCGTCATATCGGCGTAGGATTCATCATCTGGGTGTGTTTTTTTCTCTGGCCTATTGGGTTCTAGACTAACGCCCTTAGTATACATTTTAGATTTAGGCAACCTCTGGGAGAAGTGTGTGCAACAGTTGAAATCCTATCCTTGTAACCAAAACTTTTGTTTTTAGTCTTCAGCAAGCTTCTTCTCAACGCTAGTTTTTTAATTAATGTTATTTGTCTATGACATCGAATCGTTTCAGGTTTGTTCTTAGTATTGCCCACATTACCATTCATTATATTCCCTCAGATTTCCGTAATATACATAATTCTCTAGCACTCAAACGTTTGAGACATGATTCTCTCTCCTCATGTTTCATTACCAAATATTTTGAAACAAAGTCATAAATACATTTGATTTTATTGTGCAATTTTACACTTATTATACCTGATCCCCTTAAATTACCCCATTTGATAAAATCATTTCCTTAAACTTCAGCAGGTTTTTCTTCACATAAGGTTTTCTTGATTTCACTACCCATATTTTTCAGTATTTTTCATCTCTAGATGACGCCAAACCCCGGATGTTGAGCTTGATTTGTTTAATTTTATCTCCGCACTGCAAATAATACATACCCCGCATCCTCCTTTCTGTTAAAATACTTCCATATCAAACTGGGCGACATCTTTCTTTAACCTTATGTACGGTTTTCAATCATTGATATATACATATGAACCCCTCCTCTACACGATTCTTTATAAGACTTGCACCTTAATATTTCTACTTCTAGGTCAATCTCGATTCATATATGTTAACAGAGAGGACAAATTTTCAATCTTAGATGGATTGAATGTTAGAAGTGCATCATATTTGTTTCCATCATCATACAAACGAGCACTCCATCTCATACTTGGTATACCACATTTATTTCAATATCTCCTGGCATTTCATCCTTTGACGACTTGCTCAGTTGATTTGTCCTTTTCTTTCCTATAATTTTCATACTCCTCATGTTGACTTCGTTTCAAATGTCTCCATACATTACTCGTGGACTTATGTTTATTCAATTTTGATTCATCCTGGCAAAGCTTACAGACCCCCATCACCCCATTGCTTTCGAACAAACGACGACTCAAGCTTTACCCCATCCTTCCACAACAGAATCACAGTCTTGACTGAGTATGATCTGATCGGACTCTGATTTATATCTCACCATTCTGTGACTCATCTAGATCATTTACCTCATGTTAGGTTTATGCCATCATTTCACGCCTTGAAACATATTCTTCTACCGACTTCGACAAATCGATGTTACCTCTGTTTGACACAATGTATGCAATTCATCGTTTAACCTTTGAGCTTTTTAGAATAAAATAAACAATTTGATTTAGGATTTTCATAGTTTTATTGGTATTTATTAGGTGCTGTAGGCAGCGATAGACAGCAAGGGATTGGTAATAGCAAGCGGTCAAATGGCGGTCAACATTGAGATAGCTGAGTACGGGCTAACGATAGAAACAGTAGAGGAGGGAGACGGAGCATAACAAAGCGGGAAATGCCCTCCAAATTAACATCTCATATAACCCACTCAAGCAGGGAGAAATTGGTTCGGGGTGTTTTCTTGTTCGCAATAGGTCAGTGAAGCACCAAAAAAAATGAGTTCAGGCACCGGAGGGCGAACAGAAAACTGCTCTGTCGTCCCGGTGCCACTGTGCAAGCCCTCACCAGCCTAGTTAAAAGCTAAACAACAAAAATAACAACCTCATTATGGTTCAAGTAGGTTTAGAAATCCTGCGAGTCAAAGAATCTTATGCAAACGATAAAAAATAAAATAAGCAATAATGGTTTATTGCCGGCACTTTACCAAAGATGGGCGTCGAAAACAAAATTTATGACCGGATTACCTACGTACATCAATCGCAATGTGGAAAAGATAGTCAACGGAGAAGGACTATGCCATGTAAATACAGAACCTTTTTTTGAAGCATGAGCTAAACTATTCCAGCGTGATAGAAGGTATCTCAATGTGCCTGGCAAAACGCAGTTCGGCAACCTACTCAGTAATGCAGTAGTGATATATAACAGCAAGAAACAATTAATTATAAGCACAGGAAGAGGACCGGGAAACGACATCACCCAAAAAACGAACGGAAACACCTAACACGGGACCAAAATTAGCATAACAAGGAGCAAGAATTCGTGCTGCTGCCGAGACAGACAACCGACAAAAGTACTGGGTCAGGACGGGCTCGGGGGACTCTCAGCGCAGCTCAACAAAAGACATGTCAAAAAAAATTAATAAGAGAGGAAAAATAAAAGTTTACTTGGAAATGAACAGGCACTAATGAAGCTCTCATAGACGTTCTACTTCAGAACTAATACTTTTGCTATCAAAAGGCAACCTAGCTTATATCAATAGACCTGTTGTTATCTTCCAACACTTGTAAACACTTGTAAACTAATGAACAAGATGGATCTTCTTCGAGCTATAGTGAAAACGAACGAATATGAAATAGTTGGAATCAACGAATCGTGGCCGGGCATGAATGACCGGGAATCTCCAGGCAGAAACAGGCCTTCAAGAACTCAGGACCTTCGGTGTAGACAAGCCGTCCCCAAGCAAGAGAGGTGGAGGGTCAATGCTTTATGTCAAAAAAAAACTTCGTCCAATGCTTCGTCAAGCAATAGCAACAACATATTATGAGGTAATCCAGGAAGACATTATGTCCTCTGGTGGGATAATACTGAAATTGTACTTGTATACCGATATGCTAAAAAAACAGTAGGAAGAAGATGTTGGACAATATCATTTCCTTATCCCATGAGAGTATTATGACGGGGGACTTGAACCTACCTGACATCATGTGGACAAAACTGGAAGCTAAATTACGTGCGGAAAGTTGATACTACTCGTCAATAAAAACAAGCTAAAACCGTACGTAGAAGAACCAACAGAGGGCTCAACATTTTGGACCTTCTGAAGAACAACTAGAAGAGCAGGTAACAGTAAAAGGAAATTTAGGTGATCACCATACTAACGAATTCCCTGTACGAAGTCTTTGTTTGTGATTTCGTACTTCAAGCCGTCAAAATTGACTCTACGAAAATTGTAGTAATACCTTGCTGATTCTCGCATTGGTACTAATTTGATGGCATGACCGTCGATGAATGTTTTCCGTTTCTCAGAGATAGAGCGTTGCAAGCAAGCAAGCGATACATCTCGGAGAAAAAAAGAAGATAAACAATCCCTCTTGGCTGAATAATGAAGTTCAAGAAGCAATTGCTCGCCGACAGACATTGTACTAAGTCTACAGAACTAATCTAAAGCAATAGCCAGAACAATCGCATGAGCAGGCTGGTAAAAGAGTGAAGAGAGTGGTCAGAAGCGCTAAGAGAAACAAGCAAAAATATGTTTCCAGCTCGGTCAAACGCAACCCAAAACGATTCGATGCATATGTGAACGAGAGACGTGTTGCTCGTGTCAGCATTGGACCTCTACGAAATAGTGCAGGTGTCCTAAAATTATCCAATGTATAAATGTCTATGATACTGAACAAATACAGTATAATCGTCTTCACAGATGAAAATATTAATAATACTTCAGAAGTCTAATTGCCTGGAGAAGTGCAACCACTGGAAAATATTCACTTCCTCGTTGGTGAAGTAGAGGAACAAGCACAGCAAACTCAATATTTACAAATCTACAAAACCAGATGACCTTCATCCAAGTATGTTACGGACCCTCTCCGAAATCAGAAGTGGTCCACTGAGAGATCTTTAACAGGTATGTGACTACTGAATTATTCCAGAAGATTGGAAATCAGCCAACATTACAGCGATAGTTAAGAAGAGTAGTAGGCAAGAGCCAAGAAACTATAGACCAATCGGTCTCACATCTGCAGTCGGCAAAACCTTGGAAAGATAATAAACAACAATTATAATATGTCACCTCGAGGGAAACTACCTTATCAAGAAAACCCAACATGGCTTCAGAAGCAAACCTAGCTGCCCGTCCAATCTCCTGGACTTTTTCAATAAGGTCACCAAATATACGATGAAACCAAAGTTGTCGACCTTATTTATCTTTTCTTTGAAAAAGCGTTCGATAAGGCCCCCAATGAATGCCTACGTAGAAAAGTGAAGGGGCTTGACATAGCTGGAAACGTTGCCAGGTGGCTCCGAAATTTGCTCACGGGCCTGGGGCGGCCAAGAAAAAGGTCAGTGGGCTATGGTAACATCAGAAGTAAAACAGGGTAGAGTTCACGGGCCCCTTCTCTTTATAATCTATATAAATGACCTCGGCACCGACATCGTTCGCAAGTTATCAAAGTTTGCTGACTACACTAAACTTTGCCACAAAGCGGACTGTGAGCAAGATCGCATAACTAGCCAAAATTATATTATTAAACTAGTGGAGTGGCCTGTAATGTAGCAAATGAACTTTAATATCGAAAAATGCACTGTTATGCACATCGGGTCACAAAATCAAAATTATTTTTACGTAATGGCAGACCAGCATATGACGGAAATAGACCATCAACGAGACTTTGGAATATTTATCACCAAAGATCCCAAGTGAAAAAATCAATTGGAAACAGACTACAAGAAAGGAAATAGAGTACTTGACTTTATATCCAGAAACTTACACTACAAACCAGGGACATCCTACTTCCGTTAAATGCTTCCCTCGTCATGCCTCTAATGGAATTTGCAGTACAATTTTGGTCCCTTTACCTAGGACTGGATATTAACAAAATAGAACATATTCAGCACCTGGCAAAAAAAAAAATTCCGTAACTGAGAAAAAAGACATATCTGCAAAGACTTGACGAACTTGAATTGATATCGCTTGAAAGAAGACGACTTAAAGGTCAGGTAATAGAAACTTTCACATACCTAAACGGATATACTAGAGCTAGCTCTGAGGGCCTCTTTGATCGAGATTAAAACTCAAGGAACAGAAATAATGGACAAAAACTGCAGCTGAAACCATTCGGAACATCAGTGGCCGAGAACTTCTTTCCAATCAACCTACCAACAATTTAGAACCGATGACCCCATGATGGGATTAACAGTAATAACCTGACACATTTTAAAACCACCTCGACAAGCACTGGGAGACTAATCCAGCCCTTACTAAGAAATTGTAATGTCATGGCTATTGCCGCCAAGATGGCAACAACCTCCGTTGGAGCCTTCACCATCCAGCAGGTCATAAACGATGGACACCTCATCTAGACTAGGCTAGTTGTACTCCCAATTCACTTTTGCAATACTGCTTGATTGTACTCTTCAGCCCGTCCCGGGCCTACTTCTTCTATTATTTAATATTCCACACCTTTCTTCACTACTACTTCTACTACTAATGAAACCGAATGTTCGTTTTATAGCTCCGTATGTAGGTTTTATCACTTCGAATGTACGCTTTATCGCTCCGAATGTACGTTTTATCGCTCCCGTGCCATTCATTAACTGACTCTCTTGTGTTATTTTTTTACAGACTCTCTTGTGTTATTTTTTGAAGACTCTTGTGCAGACTTGCATACCAGCGACGTCGGGTTCGATTCCTGGCTACGGACTATAAATTTTTTCCGATGATGACATCACTATGATAATTTAAATGTCTCCCAACGATGTTGTTGGTATAGTCTCTCTCTATGGGAGATGTATTAAGTGTAAAATGCCTGAAAATTCGTCAGTCAAAGTGTGGGAGCTGATAATAATAAGTGGTAATAAATGTAAATAAGAACGCGCATGTGGGAAGAGAGTGCGATGATTCCTTTGGACGACGTGTAAGGATGCCGCCTTACCTGGAGCTCTGCTCGGTCTACTTCACCAGGACGAGCAGGTACGTCTTCAGGGACCTCAAGGAGCAGGACGCAGGAAACCTCGTCTTCCGCTTCGGCGAGCTGGATGGCAGGATCGACCAGGTCCTGAAGGCCTTCCAGGGAGAGCGGATGAAGAACGGCGGCCACGGAGAAGACGGGATCTTTTCGGCGAAGGTCTTTGTCCTCGAGGAGCAGCTGCGCACTGTCTTCAGTGAGTGTGTGGTGATGCCAGAGGAGACCGGGAGGACCTGTGAGTCGGTTGCGAAGATGAGAGCTGAGGTGGGTAAGGTCAAAGAGGTCGTTGTTAGTAAGCATGATCTTGAGTTTTGCTGCAAACCTCAATTGAAACTTACGTTTCGATATGCAGAAGGCTAGTAAGGGACTAGTGGAACAGACGAGGAAGCTAGTGAAAGTTAACGAGTTGGTAGTCCATGCTTTACAGCTGGATGGAGAGGCATCCCGGGAAAGGATTGCCTGGGGTACCCAGTTCGATCACGGAGGAGTCTTGGTGTTTTTTCTCTGACTTCCTACCATGACGTCCTGGGTAAGAATATGCAATTGCAGCCCGCATCCACCGGTAAACCCATATCAGGGTTATTGGTGAAGGATGTGAGCTCGCAACTCTTTCACCCCTATACCCAAACCCAAGCTACCTACTTCTCGTTAGGCAAAGAAGTCATCGGCTGAACGGAAACCGAGAACCGGGACTAAGCCGATACTTCGACAAAGACATCTACGGATCGAACCAGCATCATCAAAGCAATTCATAAATCTGGGGACAAGAATTAACCATCCAACTTTGGACCGATCAATCTTCTGCCTGTCCTATCCAAAATTCTAGAGAAGGTAATATCCATCCAATTAAATGATTACCTGGAATCAAACAAGCTGTTGAATGACTGCCAGTATGCTTATCGGCGAAAATTGTCAACAGAAGACGCACTTATGAGCATCACTGAAGATCTGTACAAAAACTTGGATGAGGGGCAGATATCTCTGCTGGTATTGCTAGACTTATCGAAAGCATTCGACAGTGTAAGCCACAAAATTCTTTTTGACAAGCTCCGCAACATCGGAATAGACCCAACTTGGTTGGAAAGTTATCTGATGAATCGGCAACAATCAGTTGAACTCGATAACGCAACTATGTCAAATTCGGCCACAGTTGCCTTTGGGGTCCCTCAAGGTTCGATATTTGGCCCCTTGTTGTTCTTGGTTTTTGTAAATGACATCGACTGCAAAATACCAAAAAATCAAGCGAAAATGGTAATGTACGCCGATGATGTCAAAATATTGCTTTCACAAAAACCGTCAGATCTGTATGCGCTGAAAGACGACGCTGAGACAGCCGTAACTAATCTGAAATCTTCGTATGATAAAAATGGACTCAAGCTCAACTCTAAAAAAACAAAATGCTTCTTGTTCGGCTCGAACTCAAAAAGAAGATTAGTTCCAATTAATTTCTCTATCAGGATAGGCAAATCTAACATTCCTGTTGAAGATTAAATTATAAGTCTGGGAGTATGGTTTGATCCCGATCTTTCCTTCAAACACCACGTAACTTTTGTTCCTAAACTCTGCAAAAGAATAATTGGACTTCAAATCAATATTACTGATTGTCCACGCTTTAGTAATTTCTCACATTGACTACTGTCTCTCAATTTGGGGGAAATGCACCAAAACTCAAAGAGAGAAAGTGCAACGTTGTATAAATTTTGCAGCAGGAATAACATGCGATGGTAGCCACAGAAAACGAGACCACGTAAATCCTCTCCTCGTAAAATTGAAGTGGCTCAATTTAGACAACAAACTGGCACTCCATGAGTCGATCAGAATTCATAAATATCTTCTAGAAAAATATTCACCCGGCAGCCGAAGACTCATTTATTCTCGAGGTGAAGAGAGCAATCGATTCACAAGGAATAATGATACTCTGCACGTTGAACACAGGAAAACAGAAACGGCTTGTCGAGCTTTTTCGATCACTGGACCAAAATCCTGGAACAACCTCCCAACAAGCCTCAAGAATCTTGAATCCAACACGTCCTTCAAGAATAAGCTTAATTAACATCTATTGGCCGATCAATTCAAACCCATAACTTTGCCCACAAACACAAGCTAAATGCATAACACCAGTAACCAGAAAATGCATTCTGTTCTTGAGCATGTTCGAATCCACCACCGCCATCCCTCTCAACATTGAGACACCATCTAATCGTTTTTATCTCTGACGATACATATATTTTCTATGTTGCTACCGATCACAATTTTTCTTTGCCAATTACCATAAGTGGTAACTAGCGTTTCGTCTATTTTCATGTTTTAAATGTTTCCTGTTCGTTTTATTATAATTAAAATGCAAACTTAGTTTTTTTCGAGGAACGATAGGCAGCTTCTAACTTCGACAAATGTTAACTCAATTTTAATATCACTCATTGAACTGGTTCTACCAATTACCGTACCATTTTTGATGATACAATCATTGCCTTGTAAGCTAATACTCTACCTTGTCTCCCATAACGGAAGTATATTCATCCGACTTGTGTACTCTAGCATTGGATTATTATGATTCATTGATACTTAGCTGTAGCTGGTTATTATATCTCCACACCAATCAACAATGACCCCTGCCAATTACACTTGCTGTTAACTAACGTCTCATCTATTTCAATGTCTGAATCCTTTTAAAGTGTGCTCTGTCTGTCGATGAATAATATGTAGCCGCTCTCTCTCACATAAGTAAATTCAATACAAATATAAATAAATTAATGAATTCTACCAGTTACCGTACCATTTATAAGTTGCAATCGCCATCATAAAAGGTAACATTGTTCTCTATTCTTCTCTTGGAGAACTCCGTCCATCTGAGTTTTGTACTCCCCACTGAATTATACTGATTGTCGTCCATATATGTATGTAGGTATGTATGCGTATATGTGTGTATTTGTATGTGTTCATGTACACGTATTTGTACATATATGTACGTGCATGTATATGTATATTAGTATGAATATATAGGTGTTGGTATATATTTAATGGTATATTGTGTATTCCATTCGGTTCCATGAAGGACAAGCCAGCCGCCTACTAGAGATGAGCTCTGATGCATTAATTAATTTTGGATTTATCAATCCCATGCCCATGAGTTTCTCACTTAAAAATATAGCACATATTGTGAAAACTGTTTGACAACACGGAGTAGCTACAAATCGGCCGCCGACAGGAGATGTGCTGTCACAAATTCATTTTTATTTCTCGCTTCGCTAATTTAAATACGGCATTTCAAGAAATAAGTTTGATGTGCTAGACCTAAGTATTGAAAACCCATTGCTAGACGATGGAAATAAAAAATTTAATAATAATAATAATAACCTCGACGGGGCGGTGAAGATTCGGATGGATTTCAACAAGTCCAGAACCGGTTCACCTTCGTTAGCCAGCCCACGTTTGTGATAACAACGCGGAATACTTTTGAGAAGATCGGTGAAGTGGACGGTCAAATTGAGACAGTTGTCTTAGGTGACTCTATCGTCCGGCACCAAGCGGTTGAATTTGTTCAAAATTATGGCAAAGAGGCGGGTTATTTGCAAACCCAGGGCCACAACTGAGAAGGTCAGAGGTGCCCTTGCGCAGGATGAGGTTTCCAGCCGGGAAACTTTCATAATCTGTCATGTCGGCCTCAATGATCTTAAGAGGACAAGGTCGGAAGATTTGCTAGCCAAGTATAGGCAGCTGATATCTAACCTTAAGGCAAAAACGGATCGAGTGACCATCACATCCATTTTACCGCAAATGAATAATGATGACGAGCTGTATAGTAAGTTAACCTATACAAACCGAGTCCTCGAGACTATTTGCAAGTCCAATGGATTATCCTTTACCAACTTGTTTGATGACTGGCAGTCTGCCTGACTTGGCAAACTGCTCCATTTACGCACTGAAACTACAATGGCCAAGAGGTAGGGTTTCAGCGTGCTTTAAACGGATCAGTTTTGGCCGCCGAGATCTCTGACTAGAGGGCCCCGTACCCGCAGGAGATTCCTCGACGGGAGCGATGAGCAATCACTCGCTCTAAGAGGAAGAAACTACAGGCACGGTCAAAGCATTACAGGGCTCACAAGAAGGCAACTCCAGGGATGGTCGAGATCCTGGCCCATAGCCGCCAGGTCGAGACCTTCCTGATGGAGAAGTCGAAGACCGAAACACAGACCGTCTAAAGGCCTGCTTCTGTAACCGCATTCCTATACACCTAAGTTCGATGAACTTTGGGGACTGGCAACCCTGTACTCGTTTGATGTCGATGGCATAAACGCAGCATGGCTCAAACTCCCGAGTAGAAACTTGGCAGCAGAGATAATGCTGGCAGGCTACAAAATGTTCAGGGTGGACAAACCCACCCCTAGTAAACGAGGGGGCGGATTCGTGTTGTACATAAAGTAGATGCTCGCCACAGTTTCTTGCGAAATACGCAACGCAAAAATCAAAGGGGCCCATGCCACATCGAAGCTGGCATTGGTGTACCTCAACAGTCACACCCTTGCGAAACAAGTTGCCCAGCTCTATGCGAAGCTGGAAGAAATAGTCTAAAATAATCATGAGACTGGCAATATACTGGCCGGGCTTATCGCCGATAATAGCATGACCAAGTATGTTCGCAAACCAACCAGGGGGAACAATATACTGGATCTAGTCATGTCAACTGAGGAGCACTTGATCGGCAACATCCTAGTTGGCAGCAAATAGGGAGGTGCTGACCAAAATACGGTGGAATTCGCCATTAAAGTGCCCCGTCCAGCCCCCAGGGA
Source organism: Gammarus roeselii (assembly GCA_016164225.1). NCBI lineage: Eukaryota > Metazoa > Arthropoda > Malacostraca > Amphipoda > Gammaridae > Gammarus > Gammarus roeselii. The sequence goes on from SDVV010007065.1 coordinate 12,492, forward strand.
ATTGTATGACGCCCCAATTTTGCGCGAGCAGACTTCCAGGGGATGAGAAAATAACTAAGTGCGCCAAATTTAATAGAACAACTCAAAGAAGGCGTGGTGGAAGCTTGTTGCCGAATCCTCAATGTGAGAGTTTGTGAGGCCAGTGACCGATGTAAACCCTTGAGGACAATTGATCCCACTCAACGGATCAGGCACCCTTGGTGGAACGTCGAAGTTGCAAGGGCCATAAATTGTTGTGATAAACAAAATGCGCAATGAAAGAGGGACAACACCAAAGAGGCGGCAGAACTGCATCGCCTGTCGTGTAGGACAGCCACTAGGCAAGTCCGATCCTCTAATCGCACGAAAGCTTGAAACATTGCGAATATCGCCAAGGAGAACCCTAAGAATTGCTGGGAACTCAGTTGGCTCGCTGATGGATGAAGATGGTGTCATCAAAACGTCATCCGAGGACATAGCCAGTGTCTTGAACAGCTTCTATTGCTCGGTGTTCACAGTTGAGAGCCTGGCTACGAACAAAATACTGTTTACGCAGGGTAAGTCACCTTCAACGACATTGTGTTTACGAGAGAGGAAGTTGTCAAACAACTAGAAGGACTGAACATTTACAAATCGCTTGGTCCCGATAGATACCACCCAAGAGTTCTCGAGGAAACTGGGGAACAGTAGGCGGATTCCCTGGCCCACATCTTTAAATTATCGATAGCGAGTGGCGAGGTGCGTGAAGTTTGGAATGTTGTCAATGCCACTGCAATCTTCAAGGAAGGTGACCGACAATCGGCTAGCAACTATCGACCGATCAGTTTGACGTCGATTGTGTACAAAACCCTCGAGTGATTGATACGAGATTATCTCGTCGATCTTCTGAAAGACAACTCAGCACGGTTTCCGCCACAAGAGGAGTTGTCTGACGAATCTGCTGGACTTTTCCAACTAGATGATCAACGTGTACGATAGGTGCACACAGTGGATGTCATCTACCTAGACTTACAAAAAGACTTCAACAGGGTGCCGCACAGGAGACTGTTACACAAAATCTCTGAGCTCGGCATCAGTAGCAGCCTACTTCGCTGACTGCACGCCTAGCTAACAGGGCGCAAGCAAAGAGTCGGCATCGGCCGGGCCATGTCCGGGTGGGCTCTTTTACCTTCGGGGTGCCCCAGAACAACGACATGTGACCTATCCTCTTTCTCATTTATGTAAACGACATGGATGCGGGGCTTCTGTGCAAAGCATCAAAATTTGCCGACGATACTAAACTCTGGCATGCAGCATGGATGGAGAAAACAGAGTTGAGATTCAACAAGATCTCGAAAACTCGTCTGATGGTCGGAAGCGTGGCAGATCCCTTCAATGTTGAAAATGTACAGTTGTGCACATAGGGTGTTGCAATGCTAACTTCAACCACGCGATGGCAGGAAGCGATCTTGCAATTGTTGACCAGCAGGGGCGTCCTATTATCGAAAGACTTGAAATGGGATGCGCAGGTCGCAGAAAGTTACGAGATCGCTAACCGTAACCTTGGTTTCATCTCCCGTAACTTTATTTGCAAAATCCATTTACATTTTACGTCCGTTGAACACCTCCCTCGTCCGTCCCCACCTCGAGCATGCAGTCTAAATCTGGTCACCACAAATGAGGGGAGACATAGCCAAACTGGAACGCATTCAGCATCGTGCTACAAAGCATATCCCGTAGCTCCGCCACCTCAGCTACGAGGATAGGCTGAAGAAGCTTGGCCTCATCATCCTCGAATAACGAAGACTGAGAGGTCAGCTCGTTGAAACCTCCAAATACCTAAAGGGATTCAACGACGGGAGCCCTGTCGGCCTCTTCGACAGGGACCACAACATTTATACCCTAAACTTCGAGGCGAAAATGGTGGAAAAACTTTTCGCTAGGACTAAAGCGCAACGCTTTTTCCTGATCCCCATCTCGCGGGTTCGGAACAACTTAACAGCTGCGGCATTTGGCTCTGAATCCGTGAATGCTTTCAAAAACGCGCTCGACAAGCAATGTGATACGTGAATCGTTTACCGTGAGAACGACACGACATGGCCAGGAGCTGTCGAGATTATAATTATAGTGATACAGGAAAGGAGCATGACGAGGCTCTTCTCATAATACAGATACAGATACAGACACTAGGCCGAATCCCCCAGAAAAGGAGGTGGCCGACGGCAAGGCGCATCTCACACTTCTCTCATATACTCACACAACTTGGCCCTTTCGCGATAAAGAGTCCTGTCGGGAGATCTCTCAACACACTCTCGGTATCATGATAGCTGCCCGCGGTCAGTGTCGGCAGCAGGGCTCGACACTATCTATAACTGGTTTAATCTTGCCGCGTCATTATGACCGGGCCACACCCGCCCACGACCATCCTGTCTTTCAACGAGATGCAAAGGGCGGGAAAGCTGATCAGGGCAGCGTCAAAAATCATCCATTCACGATCAATCTCCACTCACGCATATTCATTGCACGCTGTCTCACTACCTCAAAACTCAAGTTACTTCTTCCTAACGCCTGCTTCACACTATTCATTCACCCAAACTTCGGTGTCCCCCTAGGCCTACGTCCACTCGCCTCTGCTTTCAACACTCGTTTTACCAATCTTCCTGCTTCTCAGAACACGCGAATCAACTCTGTTCTCTAACTTTTTCACAATCCCCGTTCTAGCTCGCACCACGTCGTTATTGATCCTTTCTATCAACGTCAAACCAGTCATGCTCCTTAAACATTTCAGCTCGAAGACAATCAACTTCTCTCTTCTGCTCTCACCCCTTAGGTTTCAGCCCCGTAGAGAATGGTTGGGACAACTACACCCTAATACAGCCGTCTCATTGCTTCCATGCCCAACGTCCTACAGCTCATTACATTTTTCAGGTCACCCAGAACTTAACACCCTTCCTTGACTCGTGACTTCACTTCAGTTTCCACTAATTCAGACTTCTCCACATGGGAGCTCAGATATTTGAAACATCGGACTTTCTCAAATAACTCTCCATTATAGAGGACTATTTCCTCTCGCATCGACATACTTCGAGCATCTCTTACTTTACTTTTACACACGTTTACTCAAAGCTTTCTCCTCTCACACAATCTACCAAACTTCGATACAAGCCTTCACAGCTTCTCTGAATCTGACACCAATGCCGTACCATCCGCAAACAGTTACTGGCACAACTGCCAACTCTGCCCATTAATTTCTAATAGCCCTAAGCCAGGACACAATAATACACTTGCGTTTACCTCCCTGACCACTCCTTCTCTGTAGAGATTGAACAGCCAGGGTGAAGGAGCCCTGGTGTCGTGTTTTGGCATTCTTGAGGTTTAGCCGGGGACGGTAACACCCCCCCCCCCCTTTTCTTCACCACCGGTCATTCGAAGCGCGGGAACCGGCCTTCCTTCATCTCGAAACATTTTTGAGAAGTTATAAGAACAATTGAGAATGAAGTAATGCAAATAAGTACCGATAAAATATATGTTGAAGATGATGAGGTTATTATAGTAAGGTAGCTAGCTATAATCTTTCGATTGGAAGCGTTAAACCGTTTGGTCGGAACCAGGTAAGCCTACCAATGCCACCGTTAGATGGCGTTTTATGTCGAAATGTTGGCTCCCCAAGCTAAAGAGGGGCTTGTTGCTTTCGAACTGTGAGTGATGACGGACGTGTGAGGCGGCAGGGCCCGACCAAACGGATAATTCAACCAATCTGCGAGAAACGATAAGTTTAAACTAAGACAATTTGACTAGTCGATACATCGACGTAGAGATTAGCAGTAGACTAACCAAATGTTAGGTAGGGTATTAATGTAGTTAACTCTAGCAAATGTAGCTACACCGTAGACCTGACGATGACTCGCTGTGATCATTTGATTTTGTTCACAAAACTACAACAATGGCGTCGTTAACAATGGCGTCGTTCGACTTAAGCTAAAGGTAATGAGTTGTTCGAATTAAGACCATACAAATGCCCTCAATATCACCAGTCTGGATTTTGGGTTTAAAGTATTAAGAGATATAATGTCATTAAGATATGTTTAATGTGTGTGTGTAAGAATAAATAATAAGGATTCTTAAGGTTGGGTAAGCAAAGGTGAGAGAAAACCCACCCACATGGTCCTTCGAACCGGATAAATGTTTTACAGAAAAGACAACTCTGGATTGCAAATTGTTTAAATAGGACAGAAGTTGGCTCCTCAAGACAATTTGTAGTTAAGTTATTGCTAAAAGATGGCTATTGACCATCCGATTTGAATTTAAAGTCAAATTTGAATTGGATGAAGCCACAAAGAAGTTAAATAGCATCACTGTTGAGTGGAAAATATTAAAATAGGACAAAAGTATGCCCTCAGAATATTTTGTGCTCTCCAGGATGATAAAACAAAGATATTGATCACCCAATTTGAATTGAAAGAAATTTTTGGGTGAGATTAAGAAGTTGTGATGAGCTCTTGGCATGCAAAATTGTGAAAACGCAGATTATGGGACAAGGTAAGTCCTTATTTGAAAATAATTTGTGATTTATGTGTGCAAAATTTATTAAAGTAGCTGCATTGTTGTGAAATTAGGTTTTAGGACTGAAGTGGTCCTCGAATTTTTAAATTTTACATTGTACCATTGTAGCAAGGAAGTGACTTTGCAATTTAATTGAAAGGACAGAGTAGTCCTTGAGTTGAATTGCATTGTCCCAAGATTTCTTGAAGTAGCTGCATTGTTGTGAAATAAGGTTTTGGGACTGAAGTGGTCCTCAAATTTTTAAATTTTTCATTTGTACCATTGTAGCAAAGAAGTGACTTTACAATTTAACTGAAAAGGACGAAGTAGTCCTTGCGTTGAATTGCATTTTCAAGGTAGCAAAGAAGTGACTTTACAATTTAGCTGAAAAGGACAAAGTAGTCCTTGAGTTGAATTGCATTGTTACAAGATAGCACAGGAGTGACTTTGCAAATTAACTGAAAAGGACGAAGTAGTCCTTGAGTTGAATTGCATTGATTCATGACTGGAAGGTGATAATTTTCCGGTAAACAATTCTTGAGAACTGCGGCAGGAGTGATTGACAAATAACGGGCGTTATTGTTGCCAGTCTATTCTTGCTAGTTTTTCTTGTGAGTTTTTAACTGAAAATTAGTTACCAGGTTTAAGATTGTGGACAAATAAATATTGTCCATTCAAGATGACAAAAAGTGCAGAATTTCAGCGACTGGTGGCTTTGCGTACCCGCTTGCGAGGCAAAGTCACTAAGATAAAGAACAAAATTTAAGCTTGTTGTGAACATGTCCCATTCATAGAGGCAGAGAATTTAGACAAGCTGACTTGCTATGTTACTACTGCGGGAACATGTTTAGAAGAAGCACATGCACTGCATAGGCAGGTGATTGAAGAACTTGACAGGGATGTAAACATTCCTCAAGAAGAAAAAATTCAAATGGAGGATGAAAATGATGATTCATTGGAACCCTTGAACTTCACCTTAGCAAAGGTCAAAAGATTAAGAATGGAGGTGCAGCCAGCA
>SDVV010007066.1:0-18009 GCA_016164225.1 Gammarus roeselii
CGCACTAGGGTGCGTACATATCAAACCTAACGTTCTAAAGGATTGGAAGCGGAGGTCCGTTTCGAGTAAGCGTTTTTTCTTTTGCGCACTAGCGTGCGTCTAACACTGCTAAAATTTTCACATTTTTTCTAACGTTGAAAGCGTTGTTTCGTTTATTCCTCGCGCACTTAGGCGTGCGAGCCTACTGGAATCAATAATCATCGAGCCCTACGGGGGAGCCTATTATGACTCACGTTGAGGCTCTGGTGGAAATGAGGCTCAAATCAAATCAAATCGTAGAAATGTGTTTCAGCAGTTCATATTAAAGTTGTGTTAGAAGCGAAGGTAAGTTTTAGAGACGAATGAAATAGGCGAGTAACGGGCAAAGTTTATGAGTGTAGTATCTCCATGAGAAACATCATAGCTGAATGCGTTTTATTCGGTGCTGCTCAATTAAATTGGTCGCCTGAACTTCTTGTTTGCCCGAGCGTACGTAACACTCCAATATAATTACTGTGAATGCCAAAATCTAACTTGTTTGGTTTCTTAGTTGCCTGTCTTGTGAATCATTTTTTTGTTTCGTTTCTGACTGTATTTGCATTTTAATAACTCCTTATTTTACTTGTGGTCAGACATCACTGCGTAAGACACCGTCACACTCGCATTGTGGTCAGACATCACTGCGTAAAACACTGTCACACTCGCATTGTGGTCAGACATTACTGCGTAAGACACAGTCACACTCGCATTGTGTTCAGACACCACTGCGTAAGACACTCACACTCGCATTAGTCGCACTGCTTAAGCTGACATACCGTGGAGCTTTTACCTGTCTTATAATTGCAGTTATTATAACTGTGAATTTCCGTTTCTCAGTGTAGACTTGCATTTGTAAGCCATCATGTCTACGCACTCAACGTCATTTCCCACATCGTGTTGTGTTCCCTAAATTATATTTTGAAGTTAGCCTACTTTCATGTTAGTCATATTTTTTATGTAAAAATTATAAATAATTTACGATGCTCTTCAATTTAAAGATATTCATTGTTTCAAACAATATATGTAGGTATTCAACTATGTATATATAATTACTAACAGTCTTTAGTAATGATGGCTAATTTTATAATTTTCATAAGATGGAAACTGGAAACACTGTTTCCAGTTTCCATCTTACGGAATAGGTGAACTGGTAATTAAGTAACTGAACTAGTAAATAAAGACAAAGTTTGTTGGTTTTTAATTACCAGTTCATTTATGGGGGCTCCTTACTAAGTCGTTGCAAATATCTCGTACTTGGTTACGTTAATCGATTACGTTAATCAATTTTCATTTAGAGCTCAGTAGTCCTACCCACACAGACTAAGTTCGTATGATGGCCAGGATGCTAATGCTGTCTACCAGCATCTGTGATGGTCAAAATGTTAATGCTGGCTACCAGCGTCTGTGATGGTCAAGATGTATTACTGTTTGCCAGCATCTTCAATGGTCATAATGCTAATGCTGTCTTCCAGCATCTGTGATGGTCAAAATGTTAATGCTGGCTACCAGCGTCTGTGATGGTCAAGATGTATTACTGTTTTCCAGTATCTCCAATGGTCATAATGTTAATGCTGTCTACCAGCATCTGTGATGGTCAAAATGTTAATGCTGGCTACCAGCGTCTGTGATGGTCAAGATGTAATACTGTTTGCCAGCATCTCCAATGGTCATAATGCTAATGCTGTCTACCAGCATCTGTGATGGTATAGATGGTAATGCTGTCTGTCAGCATCTGTGATGGCCAAAATGCTAATGCTGTCTGCCAGCATTTGTAACGATCAAAATGCTAATGCTGTCTGCCAGCATCTGCGATGGTCAAAATATTAATTCTGTCTGCCAGCATCTGTGATGGCCAAGATGTTTATGCTGTCTGCTACCATCTGTGACGGCCCAGATGTTAATGCTGACTACCAGCATCTGTGATGGCCAAGATGTCAAGGCTGTCTACCAGCATCTGCGATGGCCAAGATGTTAATGCTGTCTACCAGCATCTGTGATGGTCAAAATGTTAATGCTGTCTACCAGCATCTGTGACGGCTAAGATGTCAATGCTGACTACCAGCATCTATGACGGCCAAGATGTCAATGCTGACTACCAGCATCTATGATGGCCAAGATGTCAAGGCTGTCTACCAGCATCTGCGATGGCCATGATGTTAATGCTGTCTACCAGCATCTGTGATGGTCAAAATGTTAATGCTGTCTACCAGCATCTGTGACGGCCAAGATGTCAATGCTGACTACCAGCATCTTTGCATGGCCAAGATGTCAAGGCTGTCTACCAGCATCTGCGATGGCCAAGATGTTAATGCTGTCTACCAGCATCTGTGACGGCCAAGATGTTAATGCTGTCTACCAGCATCTGTGACGGCCAAGATGTTAATGCTGTCTACCAGCATCTGTGATGGCCAAGATGTTAATGCTGTCTACCAGCATCTATGATGGCCAAGATGTTAATACTGTCTACCAGCATCTGTGACGGCCAAGATGCCAATGCTGTCTACCAGCATTTGCGATGACTAAGATGGTAATGCTGTCTACCAGCATTTGTGATGGTCAAGTGCATAACTGATTAACTCAACATGCACCAACTGTTTCATACTGTACAAAAGCGGGCACATTTTGAAGAGATCTACTATTCAAATTGCTTATATAAAGCTCTTTCACCGATATAAACAAAAGCCGTGCTGGTGGGCGGGATAGCTGTCATGTCGTCATTACTGGAGTTTTAGAAATTATTGATGACTTGTATTATGAATATGACGTCTCTTTGATATTTCTTTGACGACTATGTGAATAGTTGAGATGTTTTGACTTGTTGTATGGCATCAATGAAAACAATTCAGTTGGCATCTACCAGCTCGCCAGGCATTGATGTCATCTTACGGTCAGACATGCAAAAGCTCGTTAGCAACAGCGTAGGATGACGTTGGAGCCACCTCTCGGACAATTTATGAGCTATGAGGATGTTTGGACGATGGTGTAAGTACGGTTCTTTCTTAATGTACATTTGAACTATGATTCAAAAGGGTCGGTTGTAAAGCAAGGTGCGGGGGAGGTGTTTGTAACTAACCCTGAGCGAGATCTCTATCGCAGATCAGTTACGTTAAGTATTTACTGATAGAGGAACGTTTTAGAAGAAGAACGTTCGAGGGCGTGAATTCACGCCTGTGTTGCCACACTTTATCTGAAGTTACCAAATCTGTCATATAATCAAAACAAGAAGTCTACGTTGAGTCTCTTCCGATTACGTGGAGAGCGTTTTTTAGTCTTTTAAGTAATTTTCTCATGTTGATAGTTTTTTTATGTTGAGAAATTGGCATGTATTTATCGAGACTATAAGGTCACACCCTTTAAAATGCCGGAATCATTTATATGGGATATTTAAACCCATAGACGTTGATTTCATATCTACTCTGAGACAACCTGCATATATTGATAGCAAAAACAAAGGCGCGACTTGGAGTTCTCATTACATTCTTCAACAACCCTTACAGGTCTTGTATTACACCATCACGCTTCTTCACAAAAACGTCAACAAGACCACTGTAGCGATACAAAGAGTCAAATTATTTATATCACCGAACTTCTAATTTCAAGACAACAAGCGGTGAGGGGTCTAGAGAAACAATTGTAGTTAAGGTGTTTGGTGAATAAACTACACGATTCACCTTATTGTTTTCCTACCAGGACATACACATAGTTGATCAACGTTACTTCTCAGCCACCCATTTGTAAGCCAACAGCCCGACGGCCACTCCGAGCCGCCGTGAGTGTAAAATTGTTTTGGGTTTATGTTTATTGAGAGCCTCCCCGTATGTGATTCTTTTTTTAAAATGTCCACCCTCGATGGCGGTCTCTGTGAGATTATGCCATCTAGCGGTCTTATGCATTGACCTGAAACATCGCAAAATCGATACGTGAAGCTAAAATAAAATCACACTTCTTTTCTGTTCAGATATTTTGTAAATACAAATAAAATAAATTTCTTGTATTTGTAACCTTACCATCGAAGGCCTCGGCAACAGTTAGGTATACGGGGCAGGACTTACAATAATGAACTAAGCACAAATTACTTTATGTGACCGCTCTTAGCTTTCACTATCGCCCTCAACTGAGAGGTCCCTGATTCTGATGTGATCAGTAACGGAGCCGTGCAGTTTCTTGGTCGGATTTTCACCAAATAAAGGCCAAAGCATTCTTCAGTTGAGGTGGCTGACTCTTCACGCATCCATCTCAAAAAATGTCTAAATGGCGAGATCCATGCGGTTGATAGTCGGGCTAGAATGCGGATACATGAATTTAGCTAAATAAAATCTGAGATTGTCCTTGTAATAGTTATGGGTAGCCTTCCCCACATACCTGGGACTCAGCCCTGAATAAAAGTTTACTTGTTACCAAGCGTGTAATCCAGCCACGGCAGCATTTTCTCCAGGAGTTTCACATAAACGCCCTGTTCACGTAACACCATTGGGGTGGATGGATGATTATTCATTATTCATTTTTCAGATCATTTACACTTTATTTTAGCTTTTCTTATTTCGTGGGCTCTATTATTTTTCTTTGTCATTTTTTCATAGTGATTATTTCTGCATTTATTATCATATATGTACCGAGGTTGGTTGAGACAAGGTGACCCAGGGAAGGGGGGTACTCGAGGGACTCGGGGTTTCGGGAACCCGGGGGACTTGGAAGACCAGAAGAATTAGGATGGACCCTTCTGGGGCCCTTTGGGACACCCTCGAGACCCTTCGGGACCCTCTTGAGGCCCCTCTGAATCCTGGAACCTTTGCTCCCTCCTCCCAAATCCACGTTAAACCTACTCTGTATCTACGTTGAACCTGCTCTGAATCTACTCTGAATCTACGTTAAATCTTTTCCTTTATCTACTACTTCCCCGTGCAACCTACAAAGCCTACTCACGGACCCAACCTACTGTAAAAAGCTTATCGCTTTCGGAAAACACACCGGACTATAGGGAGCTGTCTAAACTCCAAACACCTGTGCAAGTGAGGTGGTCTCTCCACCCCATTACGCAAAGAAATAACACATTACGAAGATACGCCTTAACTCTTTAATCTCTCGTACGCGCTAGTACGCGAGTATGCCACAGTTGAAATATGAACTGACTTCATCTTGACATGACTAATATTTTCGCGTGCGAGGCCGTGCGAACTTACCTGAATCAACGACGGTCGCGCCCCACGGGGGAGCCTATTATGACTCACGTTGAGGCTCAGGTGGAAATGAGGCTCAAATCAAATCAAAAAATCACGTAACACCCTCCCTAATGAAGAGAAGTGGAAACTTTATATGATGGACGTCAACTGACCTTTTGTCGCAAGCTAGGTTGCCTTTTAATAGTAAGAAGATTAATTCCTAAGTAGAGCGTCAAAGAGAGACGCATGTATCAGTAATTTCTGTGTCAAAGGCTGACTGAAAGGAAAGGTAGCAGGAAATGGCATTTAACGATACTACTCAAAAAGCTTACCGACCCACGACGTTGATTTCGGATTATCTAAGTTTCATTCCTCGTTAAACCAATAGCGACCGGTGTCGTTGCTGGACACCAATTTACAACGAGCAGATACCAATGCAGAGTATCATTTTTACCATGCTAGTGCCAATGCCGGAACTGGTGTCCATGCCGGATACCATCACTATTAGACGAGCAACAACTGTGACTGATTTTTTTATCACCTTCTTAACCGCCCTACGGGGGAGTCTGCATTAACTTCGCGTTGGGACTCCGATGGAACACGAAAGCAAATAATAATTAAATAAATCCCCTTCTTAGTGTTGCTATCACTAACACATATCGTACGATAGCAATCCTAATTATCGGTGAACAATACAGAAGGGTCGGAGTTATCACTGCGCCTGATGTATTCATGCTCCTAAGTATATCAACTATTACAAAATTCCAGGAGTATGTCATGTTTATACGAAAGGCATTCAGCTAATAAAGCTAGTGATGTGTCAAAAATACACTTCGACTCTCGATATCCGAGTCATGATTATTAAAATAGCTTTAATTTACATATCGTTCTAATTGTAATGAGGGAAATTATTGAATACATGTGCTAATGTGATGTAATGTACTTCTCATCAAAGTTTGTTGCTTGAATATTTATTCTTGTTTTCGAAATTGATCATTTTCTGATCACATGCGCTAATGTGAGGAAGTTTTTCTGAAACTAATAATTTCATGGTCCTATTAATGTTTTATTTTTAATTAAACCGTAATTTTGTGTACAAACATGAATGCAAATTAAGGGAACCTAAGTATTCTGATTATGAAAATATATCGGAATAGATGACCGCAACTCTGTGGGTGGTCATGACAACCAGCGAGCACCTGCAGCTCACCTGGTGCTGTTGTCGTACACAATGAGGCAGATACTATATCTATTAAACCTCTTTAGTTGTACGGGCCTCCGTTCACGTAGCGAGTAGGCACAACCAGTTCGTTTGACATTGTGAGCAGAAGCTGCTTATACTATCCATATGTATATATTTTTACTTGCAGTATTATTCAACTTTAAAAAAAACTTTGCGCCCAGAATTTCATGCAGGAAAAGGAAGTATTTGTGCAAAGTTGATTCATATGATGCCTTTTTCTGTTTCAGCTGTCTTGCCGCGCCAAGTGAGCATCCTCACGAGCCCGTCGTACGTCAGGCAGCTATAGCGGCACGATTCTCTTGACCACTGTCTGGTGTCTGGTATCAATCAGTTCCGTTCCAGACGTGTCGCCTGCTATACAAGTACTGCTGTGCTCCGTCAGAGTTGTGGTGGTAGCTCTACAACAACAGTTCAACGTAGCCTATTCGTTATGATAGCTTTATTATCGACTACCTATGTTTTTGTGATATTTTTCTTGACTTCAAGACAAGGTAAATTCTATTTTGTGCCCCCTATTGCAGTTAACAATTTCGATCAACTTGAATGAATATTTTAACCAAGCATTGATTATGTGCACAAACGTAAATCATCAAGTGCGTAACACGTGATTTACTTCCACAATTAATGTCTATGGCTTCTTAGTGACTGACATAGACACAATCCCCTTCATGAAACTCTTACATTTCTGCTTTATCTTGTTGCAGCAACCAACCGCGTCCCTCGGTGTGTGTGCTCGTCCGTTCGTTTTGCGCAGGTGAAACAGGAACCATTTACGTCCAACACTTCACAATAATAAGTGTACCTGCGAATCATTTGATCCCTAACTCCCAATCCTTAACAGTACAGGTTTTGGTCGGTTATCTACCATTTAATGACATTATTCTTGAACAGGATATTACGTGAACGGTCATGCGTTGATTCTCGTGATTGCTACTCTGCAGTGAGACTACTCTGCTTCCAGGGTGGATTAACCATCTAACAATCTCCCAAGTTGTTACTATAAATTCTGATCATGTGACTTTGACGGAAGTTCTTACAGCTGCTCTGGCCTTTCAATTTTTGTTGTCACACAATAATTTAGTCATGTGTATTGGTACACTACCCTGGCGTTCGCAGCGGATCAACAAGCTGTTTAGTTATCAAAAGTTTTACATCGTGTTGAGGGTTTACTGCGCCACGTTTCGATGAATAAGTCGTTTCATTGTTTGTTCGTTCCTCCTCGCAGCCCTATTGAATTGGTTACAGTAATATAGAGTGATTACACGTTTTTTTTCTTGTTGCATCGATCAACCGCAATTTTATCGTCTAGGTACTTTTGTATCACTACATCGACAAGTGTTTGTGAGTAATTTCCTAACGCGATATATTTCAGTGTGGAAACATTGCAAGTCGTCTGTTACAGCGTATGCTCTGAGCACAAATGATTGGACAGCAGATTGTTTATACCTTAGCATACACAAACTGTCAAAATGTAGGTATTCATCCGAATTAGTCGATTTTCAAATAGACTGATGTAGTGACCGAGTTTACTGATTGAATCAGGAGAACATCCAAAATAGGGTAGTTTCATAATATATTTTTATACCATAACTTCAAGATTAATTTTGTTTAAAGTACAACTTGAGGTAGTGCAGTTCATTGATGTTCCAAATAACAAAAAAGCCATCATCCACGTACCTGCAGTAGTGCATAGTCTTAACTTGCAGGGCTCTAAATGCGTCATCTCCATTTTTCACGAATAAAATGATGCAAGCACTGGGCCCAAGTGTTATCCCATGCTAACGCCATCACGCTGAACAATCAAATTTCCTTTGGGGTCGCGGAAAGGACACTTCGTGGTACAGATGACTAGCAACCCTTTCATTATTTCTCTCGGAATGGAGGGCGGTCGAACATTGGCGCTGTCGTAGGCTTTTCTCAAAATGATCTTTATAGTATCGTGCACTGAGACGATGTGAATAGTCTTGTGCTCTGGGACGATGTGAATAGTCTTGTGCTCTGGGACGATGTCAATAGTCTTGTGCTCTGGGACGATGTCAATAGTCTTGTGCTCTGGGACGATGTCAATAGTCTTGTGCTCCGGGACGATGTCAATAGTCTAGTCTCGTGAGCTGGGACGATGTCATGAGTCTTGTGCACTGTGAGCAATGCCAATAGTCTCGTGCACTGAGACGATGTGAATAGTCTTGTGCTCTGGAACGATGTCAATAGTTTTGTGCACTGTGGGACGATGCCAATAGTCTCGTACACTGGGACGATGTCATAAGTCTTGTGCATTGTGGGACGATGCCGATAGTCTCGTGCATTGGGACGACGTCAATAGTCTTGTGCACTGAGGGACGTTGCCAATAGTCTCGTGCACTGGGGCGATGTCATAGGTCTTGTGCACTGTGGGACGATGTGCCAATAGTCTCGTTCACTGGGAAGTTAGTGAACAGCGATTCTACGTCCAACGAGACAAGTCGTTTGTGATTGCGAACAGTTCTGGAGATAGTGATAAATTCGCTTGTAGATTCAATAGTGCGTTCATTGGTCATGTATGAAGCAATTATCTTGTTCAAAACATGTTCAATTCCATACATAGACGGGGATACTGATTTGAGAGATAATGTTCCGAAGTGGTGGGTCTGGAGATTTTTTTTTAATTTTGCGACTGCTGTAAATATACCCTATTTCACTGTGACCTTCCGACTTTCTCGACTGGTACGGACTTACGACAGCATTCACTGACTACAAGGGTAACCAATTCACTAGTGCTGCCAAGAGCGACGAACAAACAATGGAACGACTCGGTGATCGTAACATGGTGCCCGCAAACCCTCAACACGATGTAAACCTTTTCATTTACTATAAAAACCCTAAGCTGAAGAGCTTGTTGATCCGCAATAAATGGTACCAAAGAGACGCGAACGCCAGCGTAGTGTACCAATACAAATTACAAATGCCGTAAGCTTGGATGCAATTCCACAAGCTACATTGGTTACACGATCTGCTCGCTTGTCCAAAGATCTGCTCGCCTGTCCAAAGATCGGCTCGCTTGTCCAAAGATCGGCTCGCCTGTCCAAAGATCTGCTCACCTGTCCAAAGATCTGCTCACCTGTCCAAAGATCTGCTCGCCTGTCCAAAGATCTGCTCGCCTGTCCAAAGATCTGCTCGCCTGTCCAAAGATCTGCTCGCCTGTCCAAAGATCTGCTCGCCTGTCCAAAGATTCTACCCCCACGTTCAAACTGGCAGTAGTTAATATATAGCCGAAACAGCCCTAGAAATCCTCAAGCCAAAACAGCCCTGGAGATCCTCAAGCCGAAACAGCCCTGGAGATCCTGTAGCCGAAGCAGCCCTTGAGATTCTATAGCCGAAACAGCCCTGGAGATCCTAAAGCCGAAACAGCCGTGGAGATCCTATAGCCGATATAGCCCTAGAGATCCTATAGTCGAAACAGCCCTGGAGATCCTATAGCCGAAACAGCCCTGGAGATCCTAAAGCCGAAACAGCCCTGGAGATCCTATAGCCGAAACAGCTCTGAAGATCCTTTAGCCGAAATAGCCCTAAAGATCTTATAGCCGAAACAGCCCTGGAGATCCTATAGCCGAAACAGCTCTGGAGATCATATAGGCGCAACAGCTCTGGAGATCATATAGGCGCAACAGCTCTGGAGATCCTATAGCCGAAGCAGCCTTGGAGATCCTATAGCCGAAACAGCCCTGGAGATCCTATAGCTGAAACAGCCCTAGCAGCGTCTCCTATAGCTAAAACGGCCATGGTGATTGTTTTTGATTGTTTATGATCACGTATAGAATATAATTCTTTAATAATAGTATATGTCGATATTTATTTATATATCGTATTATTTAGTGTCGCAGGCACCTCTGATATTTCAATGGGTGCTTATTGTCAGTCTTTGCTCGACCTATAACTTATTCAGGGTTTTATTTAGTTACACTTATAGCGTTGTGATAGGATTTTATTCATTTTAATAGCATATGGTATTGTAGAATTTAATTGATTTGGCTGTATAAGTAGTTAGAAGGACTCATGTATGCAAATCGGAGACCTGTTTTGAAAACACGGGTCCTATTGGCAAATCGAAGTCCTTTTCAGCCACGAAGGGTCTACGGGGTTTGATCGCCCTATTTGCCGATCGCCCAAGTGAGTGTGGGGCCGAAACAGCCCTGGAGATTGTTAGTTATTGTTTATGATTACTAACGGTTTGTAAATAGGTATTGTAAAGGGTAGGTATTAATGTATGATTTAATGTTAGAGTTTATTCAATTGGCATATCCACAAGAAGGTTGACTGTATGTGTAGGATTTAATTCTTTTTTATTAGTATACTTATATAATTATTTATATATCATATTATTTAGTGTCGCAGGCACCGTTGTTATTTCAATGGGTATTTATTGCTCGAACATAACCTATTTAGGATATTATTTAATGATGTATATACCGTTGTAATAGGATCTTTTATCCTGGACTTGGCATTTCAAAATCCCTGTGCTGCTTCCCATATGCTGATTTGCTCGCGTCCACTATTTGTTGCAGCTCTTGGCGCTGATTGGGGGCACCAAAAATCCTTGTTGCTGAATGATTCCTTGCAGTGTACGCCGGGAACTTTGAGCTGGAGTCCCGCACTGCTTGATGGCAAGCTATATAGCATATATGGTCGTTTATATTTATTGATGGTTCTGTATGATATTCAGTCATTATTTTATGCGATATACATGTCAAATCTCTCCACACGGCTCTATGTTACGTAGCTTTTTTAATATCATACCATAAACACACAAACACGCTTTTTTGTACGCATATGCAGGGTCGGTGCCGGCACTATGTAGGCACATACAGGGTCGAATTTCGGCACCCGTGCCGGCACTATGTAGGCATATATTTGGTCGGAATGACGTCGCATCTAGGTACACTGCTTTATCTTCACTAGCTTTATAAGCGAGTATTTGGGCTTGGGTATGGAATATGAATTTTTTACATATATATATGTTCATGAGTAATTTTTTATTTATTTATTACATGATTACAATATATATGTATCGGAACATCTACATCAACATATTATGAACATTTTCATCTACAAATAATAGTGGATAAAATCCAAGCGCTTTTTCCCTATTGTATGTATATAATTTTCAGTTACGTCAGTACACACCGTTATTTATGATACAGATAGAAGGCAGTGCATATAAACGTACACGTATTTTCAATTCGTATGACTGTGGACAATGAAACATATATGTTCATATTTATTTATTTATTACATAGGTACATAGTGGCATGGTTACAACATCTTAGGAACACTTACATCAATCTATTCTCATCATATTAAGAGCGGTTGCAGGGGTATACCATCTTAGGAATATTTATATGGTTACAACATCTTAGGTTCATTTACAAAATAAAACCTAAAAAAATAGATGTACTTTCGTCATTCACGTGAGTGTACTCGCCAAAGACGGCTTCTCCAGGCTTACGTCTCTTCCAAGTTGAATCCATGTTTACATCGACATCATCATCCACGACACAACGTTTCCTCTTTTTAGTGACTGTAGATTCAACTTCAAAGGATTTTTTGGGAATGTGCAGGAAGCCCATAGGCAAGAGTTGTGCACGCGTCAACATAGTAGCGCTAATTTTCATTCCTACTGAGGCAATTTTCAAAATAGGATGGATGGATGATTATTCATTTTATGGATCATTAACACTTTATTTTATTATTTTTCATCTCGTGGGCTCCAGTATTTATCTGTGCCCTTTTTTCTTGAAGATCAATTTTGGATTAGTTATATAATTATGTATCGTTAGACGCCCGCAGGGGCCCTAGGTAGACTATGCGGTGTGTTAGTTAATCTAGTCTAACCTACGGTGAGAGAATTAGCGCTCTCCCGGGCGCTTAATAAATGTCCAAGCAAAGCTAGGCGTTTTGATGGCTAAATGGTGAAATAATGCTGCTGTTGATATTAGAGAGTGAAAGTCTTGGATGACACTGTGCGTGGAGGGAACGAGGCTAGTCGAGGCAGGTTCAGGCGAGGGGAGACTAGTCGACTGGCAAGGCGATGAGTCGAGACGAACCGAGGCTGGTTGAGACCAGGTGACCCGGGAGTGGGGGGTACTCGCGGGACCTGCGGGACTCGAGGGACCCGAAGCTTTCGGGAACCCGGGGGACTTGGAAGACCAGGAGGATTTGGGGGGGGGCCCACTTGGACCTTTCCGGGGCCCTTTGGAAAACCCTTGAGACCCTTTGGTCCCCCATTGAGAAATTTTGGGACCCGTTTGGGGCTCCTCTCCCAACGTTATTGTTGGTATATTCTCTCTAACATCTATGAGCACGGTTATTGTGCCTTAACAGTGATAAAACAGAGGAATTGGTAGTCGACCCTAAAACAGTACAATACCCACGAAAGCTTGAATCACAACTTTTGTTGTGTTGGATGGCCTAGTGCGTAGAGTGCTGGACTCGTATTCCGGCGACGCAGGATCGAATCTTGGCGATGACTGAAGTTTTTCCAATGATGATTTCACTGTCCACATATCCTCTGAACCCTGGGACCCCTGTTTCCCCCTCCCCACGCTGTAAAATTTATATACACAGAATAATGTATATATGTGAAATGCTTGAGTATACCAATTAACTATTACAGTCTGCGGATTACTGGCGCACAGGGCGAGGGTCGTGTCGAGGCTGGTCGAGGTTAGTCGAGATCAGTCGAAACATGTTGAGGCGAGTCGAGTAGGTCGCGACGAGCCGAGACTGGCCAAAATGATTCGAGACAAGCCGAGCTGAGCTGAGACGAAGGGTTTCGGGGCATTTGGGTTACCCTCCGGGATTCATCTGGCTCTTTCGGGACCCAAGGGACCTATGCCCCCCCCCACCCTATCTCCTTGAACAATAAGTGCGAAATCAATAATCTGAGCAGTTTTTCTGCCCATGACGAACTTGCCCTTACTTTTTTCTTCATGATCCACAATTTTGTCATGTATAATAATGCTGGTGTATTTGTGCGGGAGTTCCTGATTGTGATTTTGTGAATGGGTGTTTTTTCTCGTCTGTGCTTGCTCTCGCGTGCACGGACTGCGAGCTATAGAACCTTGTGACTCGTTGCGGTTGGAGTTGATCTAATCCGTGAAGCCATAGACCTTGTACCAATTTCGACGATAGTATCTGTGCGCACTGGCGCGCGTGCATATTACTCTTGGAGTTCTGAGTTGTTGAAAGCGGGGATTCGTTTCGTCTGAATCTTCATCTTACCTGAATAAACGAACTGAACCTCTACTAAACTAGACCGCGTTGCGGTAAACATTGTGTTGCGTTGCTGTTGGAGCTGGCTTTGACCGTGTTGCCGTAAACCTTGTACCAGTCCCAACGATGATACCTATGTACACTCGCGTGCTTACATGTTACTCTCGAAGTTCTAAATGATTGAAGGTAAGAATTCGTTTTGTCTTGAGTTTTACCAGAATAAATAAAGTGTTCTATAATCGACCTAGACCGCGTAGCGTTCTAGGTCGTGTTTCGTTGCTGTCGGAGCTGACTTTGTCCGTGTAGCCGTAAACCTTGTACCAGTCTCAACAATGCTACCTGTACGCACAGCGTACATTCTTACTCATGAAGTTCTAAATGATTGGAAGTGTAGATCCGTCCCGTCTAAGCGTTTTTCTTGTGCGCACCAGCGTGCGTCTGGCATTGCTAAAAAAAAATTTAACTTCAACAGCGTTGTTTTTCTCGCACGCCTCGGCGTGCGAGCCTACTGGAATCCATGATCATCGAGCCCTACGGGGGAGCCTATTATGACTTGCGTTGAGACTCCGGTAGAAATGAGAATCAAATCAAAGCAATTTTTAATAGTGCGTACAGTTTGAAGCTGGCATGCTTGTGCGCGAATGTTGTGTACGGTCTCAAACTCAAAGTGTGTGTAGGTTTTCTGGTTATGGATGTCTCTGTATTGTTCATGTCTAATTTTGGCTTGTGTCTGTTAATTGATACCTTTTGCAGCTGATTTTGTGGCATCGGACTAGAGTAACATACTGTAACACTTTGGTTACAAGCAAATGATTTCACTCGGGTAGGGTAAGAAGCCCAATGTTGACACACTTTTTTGCCCCTTTTCATATAAAAAAAATCTTGATGCCGGGTCGTAAGGCCTAGAACGTTGGATATAAACTTGAACAATCAGAAAATTTGTCATTTTTTTTATATATGTTCATGAAAATATCCTCAAACTTTTTCTTCATTGTAAGGGGGGGGGGGAAGGCGGGAAGTAGCTTATTTAGCGGCGAAAACTGCATTCTAAAGTCACTGTTGGGCGGGGCGGGGGTAGGGTGCAACGCATGCAACCTTGACTTAAGCGGCCGAATGGGGAGCTCGCGCAGAAACGGGGAGCGGGGGACGTAGGGTAGTACGGGGGTCAGTGAGCGGAAAGCTTGTACATGTTAACAGGTTATATATTTACATAAGGATATTTGCAATTTCAATGCTTGGGGGTGTTGCAACTTCGTTGCATGTCATATTGCATGTTCAATGCTGTATCCTCTGAATGCTTTTTGGGGGCTATTGACGAACATACATTTACAAGATAATTTTTATTGATAATAACTTATATGTAGTATTATATATTAAAAAGCCCCACTTTCCGGACACCTTCATGATGAATTTTCAACCTCGATATCATTTTCTACGTTGCTCGCTGTTGATCAATTTTGCACGTAGCATAGATTCAATTTGTTTATTGTTATTTTTATCCGATTGTATTGATCAGTACCCTTGCGCTAAGCTTTACTTACTCCTGCAGTAACCCATTCATTCGTATTTCTTTGTGAGCTAACCGATAAAGGAAAATAGATACAATATTTACAGGATGACTGAATAATTCCTAAAGACGAATCACTTAAGAGTATAATTGACTCATTCGATGCTTGATTGGTGGGTCCGTAGCGGTGGGGGCTTGAGATATATTTGTATTTTTTGTTCATTTATCACTATATATATTTTTAGAGGATTATTGTGGTAGGTATGTCTTATGACTCAATTTTGCAGCCTTAGTGTGCGAACGGCCCTGTTTGTGCCAGCCTGAAAGTAGGATTACCGGCAAGGTTCGATGTTTCCCATCTATTCATTTCATATGTATTTGATATCTATAGAAATAGCAAGGATAATTTGTCAGGTTGTTTGTGGGTTAATGTTTTTTTTTTTTAGGATTCTGTATCTTCGTTACGAGAATCTATCCATCCCATATTGCATTATCCAGGTTATAACCAGATATATCAGTGTTCCGTTGACGCGGTGTTCCAATAGCAAAAATACCTGAACGATATGGATTTACTGTAAGTTAAGATATTATGTTATGTTTACTTAGTAATGATCGATTGATTTATATTGAAAGTTGTGCTGTTTTTGGAATTTCGATCAGTTAACTCGTACAGTTTTAGGCATTTAAGGTATTTCAGGTTTGCATCTTCTACATTATTTCAGGCATAATTGGTACGTTATTGCATCATTTTGGTATTTTCATATGTATATATGACATTCTATTACGATTAAGCCGTAGTTATTTTGGTTGAAGAGGTGTTAATTTATCTCTGTTTTCGACTGAAGTTGAGGGTAATTTCATTAGATTTTTGTATGTACTATACCGTATTTACTATAGGATTCAGTTGTGTCGCTCATATGTCTTGGTATCTTATTCACATTTCTTGTTTGTTTGGTAAAATGCTAGTTCATTCTCGTGCATCACGTTTTTAAATGTATGTTTTGGGTATGGTAGAGAATCAATCTTCTTGCTTTGTTATATCTCGTGAGTTTTAGTATAGGTCTTCCAGTTTTGTAGGTTCTCTGTTGAATTTCCATCTTCAATGCAATCTGGTGGTTATTTATACAATTCAGGATATATTACGTTTGTATCTACAATATAGAACATTATTTTAGGTCTTATTAGTTATGTGTTGTTTATTTTGAGTGTTTTATATATCTTCTTTTATTCTGATACAATATTTGACGTGGTTATTATAGATATAGAATAGACGATTTGTTACAAACATGGTCTTGCTTTTAGGGTATTGTATATTTATTATACGATCATTCTTCATTATTTTGGAGGAGTTAGAGAGTCCCTAGACAAAAGCTCGTTCTGTTTATGCTTGTTTGTGTAAATAGACCGATTTATTAAGATGGATAACATAATGTTCGACACTTTTTATGTGAATTAAAGCAGAGTAGAGCATCTTATTTAGCTATTTTATATATGTTGTTTTTGTAGGTTATTTTTTTCCCACGATAATCATAGGAATGTATGTTTAAGAGGTGTAATTCCGTACTGCTTCTTTGTCGAATTTTCGTCATTGATCCCTAGCAAATATGTTGTTAAACGTTTAGAAGACGAGTTACTGGATAGATGGGTCATAGTGTAGAGGTGGTTTACACTCTTTGGTTGTCATTTTGGAGTTCATCCATGTTCAACGTGAATTATGTACGTTCTTGTAGAAGTCGATCTTAAGTTCCATGGGTTTGTTAGTGAGGTTATGCGACAAGCTACTCATCGTTGTAGTGGTTTACTTGAGTCATCAGTAAACAGAAGCCTAGCTTTTTATGGCCACACACTCTGAGATTCATTCGTGACCTTGACCACTGTACGTGTGACTAGACTTTGGTTATGTCCAGGACGTGACTTTGTTCGAGGCTGTTCAGAGACGATGGGTTAACAGATGCATGGTACGTCTGTGGCATCGTATCATGACTGTGTGTTACCTCTAAATTTGTTATATATCAGTGGTAGATTGCTGAGAAGTGACCTAGTAAAGAATTATAGAGTTCATTCTTATGGCACAGTGGGCATTGATTTTGTACTGCTAGAGGCATAGCATCAGTTATTTCTAGGAATTCATTATAGATTTGAATGGTATCGTAGTAAAAATAACATTCATATGAACTCTGTGTTAAATGTCAGATATTTTTAGTCTGGCTGTTATGTTAGTATATATTCTTATTCATGAACCAGACCACGTAGGATTTCGGACTAGGATTTATCATCTGGGTGTGGTAGGATACACCGTATATAATAGTTAATCATTGTTGCTTAGGGTACAGATACAGACACTAGGCCGCATCCCCCAGAAAGGGGGGCGGCCAACGGCAAAGCGCACCTCACACCCTCACACGCTCACACTCACACAACTTAGCCCTTTTGTGCTAAAGGGTACGGCCGGTTGCCCCTCAACTTACACTCTGGGTCCCGAATGCACCGAGGAACCGTCGTCAGCAGCAGGGCCCGACAGCTTTCACTGGTTTACCCCCGCCTCGTCATAATGGCTGGGCCCCCTTCACCCACGACCATCCCGACAGCGGGATGCCAAGGGCGGGAAAGCACATCAGAGCAGCGTCAAAATCAACCATTCACAACCATTCTCCACTCACGCCTGTTCAGTGCACGCTCTCTCGCCACCTCCACATTCATGTCTCTCCTTCCCAACGCCTGCTTCAGACCATCCATCCACCCAAACTTTGGTCTACCTCTAGGCCTGCGGCCACTCGCCTCCGCATTCATCACCCTTTTCACCAATCTCCCTTCATCCATCCTCTCCATGTGCC
>SDVV010007067.1:0-18009 GCA_016164225.1 Gammarus roeselii
TACATTTATATGTATGTCTGATAAATGTTGCGCCTCTCAAAACCCGTTGGGCTGGGAAAACTCGGGCATCCGGAATGTAAAGTCTATATGCAGTGCGGAAGAATGAGCGCCTTTTGACATTGGAGATAGTTTGCATCGGCTGTAAAAGTTTGGCTGGAATGCCTCTGATATTGGCAAAGTTTTCTGACACCTTTCCGCAAGATAGAAAATATCATAATGGAGAGGAGCAAAGCCCATAAAAAATGAATGTGTGTTCGATTTTATGATTATCACAATTTAGAAGGTGTCACATACTCTCCGACTCATGTTTCAAGTCTAATGTCTTCAAGGAGCATCCCAGGGCCTCACAGTGCCAGTCATTGATGAATTAGTTCAGAAGTGGAAAAATTATTCCTGAAGATACTTTGGCATTTCGAAAAAGGATTGAGATTGGATCCACACAGCAAATAAATTAAAATTCCACTCACCATGCAAATCTGAAAAAACAATGCTACAAATAATATGAGTAATACATTTATTGAAAATTAATACACACTCTTACATAAAACCACAGATCTAATTTGCCGTGAAATACAGTTCAGAAACATCAAATCGTACAATTTTTAATTTCTCTGCCAGCAAAGCCATTTGTCCGAAATATGGTACTCAAAATTTATCCAGGTGATCTAAAGTTACCGACATTTGAAATCTCATCCACGCCGTCGGGGCAACAAACTCTTGGCAATTGGACGCAACATAATTGCTGACGGGAACAATCTGAAGTGCAAAATTACACGAACACAAACAACATCTTGAATTACCTTTGGAGTGAAAAGAATAAAACACGATGATTCCCTGGGTAAATGACGCGTAATGATGAGTTTTCATCGTGCATTCAACATTTTTTATGTGGCTGTGTACGATTAGTTGGGTATAATAGAAGCCAATCAAGACCCAGTTCTTGAATCCCCAATTTAGGAAGTTTACCCGAAAGAATATAGCGATTAACAGTATCAAATGCTACGGAAAAGACAGGCATATCGGAAAAAATAAATTGGAATTGTTGAGGTGAAGGTTGAATATACGATTCCGTGTAAAGCAAAATGGCATTAAACAACTGAGGAGTAATGATCTAGATAATTGAAAACGATGCCCGTTTTTTTAATGTTACTTAAAGAGTCGAGGTTGGAAATGCTCGAGTTGACATTCAATTGTTGGTACCGCTTGTGAATAATAAATAGCGTTTGTGAATATTAAATACCACTTGTGTATTTTGCATATCATTTGTGAATATAAAATAAACCTTGTGAATATTAAATACCGTTTATGAATATATAATACCACTTGAGGGTAATAAATACCTCCTGTGTATATAAAATAACACTTGTAAGTAATAAATACAACTTGTGAATACTTGTTGGGTGAATTATATCAGCGACTTGTTCGAAAATCAATGATGACATAAAATCAACAATACAGTCTTTACATTTTATTGAAAGGTAGACTCTGCTTTCCTCAGATGGCTCGGTGGGCCAGCAAACAGAGGAGAGACATTGAGGAGTGACGGAACAAAGAGGATGTAATCACTGACTGAGAAATGGCATTCCAGAATGGCCTCAGCAAAGACAAACTTCACGTTGAAACAATCCGTTGATTTACGAGCATCAGTAATCGAGTCACCATTTAGATTAGTTTTCACATCTACACATCGATTGAAATTTGGATTCAATACAATCCCGTTATCTCTCCAAGTTTTCGTAAGATCACGCCATGTCAGCAATCAATGTATACTAGGAAAATTATAAGTTGCCGTTCTAATTAACCTGGTGGAAACAGAACAGTTGCGATTCTAACTAACCTGATGGTATAAGAGAAGTTGCGGCCCTAATTAACCTGGTGTTAACAGAACAGTTGCGGTTCCAATTAACCCGGCGGTGACAGTACAGTTGCGCTACTAGCCTAGAGGTAACAGAACAGAAGCGGTTTTAACTAACTTGGCGGTAACAGAACAGTTGCGGTTCCTACTAACCTGGTGAGAACAGAACAGTTGTTGTTCTAATTAACCTGATGGTGACAGAACAGTTGCGGTTCTAATTAGCCTGTCGGCAACAGAACAGTTGCGGTTCTAATTAACGGGGTGGTAACAAAACAGTTGCGGTTCTAAATAACCTGATCGTAACAGAACAGTTGCGGTTCTAATTAACCTGATGGTATAGGAGCAGTTGCGGCTCTAGTTAACCTGTTGTTAACAGAACAAATGCGGTTCTGTTTAACCTGGTGGTAACAGAACAGTTGCGGTTCTGATTAACCTGATGATAACAGAACAGTTTCGGTTCCAACTAACCTGGTGGGAAAAGAACAGTTGCGATTCTAATTAACCTGGTGGTAACAAAACAGTTGCGGTTCTAATTAACCTGGTGGTAACAGAACAGTTGCGGTTCTAATTAACCTGATGATAACAGAACAGTTGCGGTTCTAATTAACTTGACGGTAGCAGAACAGTTGCGGTTCTAATTAACGGGGTGGTAACAAAACAGTTGCGGTTCTAAATAACCTGATGGTAACAGAACAGTTGCGGTTCTAATAAGCCTGTCGGCTACAGAACAGTTGCAGTTCTAATTAACCTTGCGGTAACAGAACAGTTGTGGTTCTGGTTAACCTGGCGGTGACAGAACAGTTGCGGCTCTAATTAATCTGGTGGTAACAGAACATTTGCGGTTCAAATTAACATGATGGTGACAGAACAGTTGCGGTTCTAATTAATCTGGCGGTAACAGAACAGTTGCGTTTCCAATTGACCTGGCGGTAATAGAACAGTTGCGGTTTTAATTAACCGAGTGGTAACAGAACAGTAGCGGTTCTAATTAACCTGGCGGTAACAGAACAGTTGCGGTTCCAATTGACCTGGCGGTAGTAGAACAGTTGCGGTTTTAATTAACCGGGTGGTAAATGAACATTAGCGGTTTTAATTAACCTGACGGTAACAGAACAGTTGCGGTTCTAATAACCCCGGTGGGAACAAAATAGTTATCTAGGATTTGTAAGTTTCTTAGTCAAATGAACTATCCAAATACTGTTTACATTGATCTATCTTTCAATCAGCGGTACTGCTAACAATATCAGTATTCCAGGGAATGACTGCTCGATTTCAGCATGTGTAGCTGATCGTGAATTACGTGGATAAAAAATAATATAAATTGAAATTCTTTCCCTTGCTGCAACTGTTATAGAAATAAATAGGGCGATAGTGGGAAACTCCATTTAACGACATAGTAAACATAACTTCGATACAGGGAGATGTTATGTAAATAAGAGTTTGAGGCACAATTACGATTGATCGAAATAAAATTAATGATTCATTAAATGTCTGTCTGTTAGTCTCTAAAGAAAGAATGATACAGATACAGACACAAGGCCGCATCCTCCAGAAAGAGGGGTGGCCGACGGCAAGGCGCACCTCACACCCTCATACGCTCACACTCACACATCTTAGCCCTTTTGTGCTAAAGGGTCCGGCCGGTAACCCTGCAACACACACTCTGGGTCACGAGTGCACTCTGAGGATCCGTTGTCAGCAGCAGGGCCCGACAGTTTTCACTGGTGTACCCCCGCCACGTCATAATGGCCATCCCATCCCACCCCCGTCCACGACCATCCCGACAACGGGATAATAAGAGCGGGAAAGCACATTTGAGCAGCGTCAAAACCAACCATTCACAACCATTCTCCACTCAACTGCCACATTCATGTCTCTCCTCCCTAACGCCGGCTTCACACCATCCATCCACCCAAACATCGGTCTTCCTCTTGCCTGCGACCACTCGCCTCCACATTCATCACCCTTTTCACCACTCTCCCTTCATCCATCCTCTCCATGTTCGAACCTTCTCAGAACAAGCGAATCCAAGAAAGAAAGGAAAAAAGACAAATCGTTTATTCACGAGTGGCCTCGTGGTATTCTGATACGGATACAAAGTATTTTTTAATTCTAAAATATAAATTAAATTAAAGGTACAATGATTATTGTATCGAGCAATGTATTTGGTTCCGAATAACACTTGGTACATCTATGGAGCAAATGAGTAGCTTCGGGTCTGTCACAATTCTAGGCTCATTCATACAGAAAACGGCATGTTGCTATTTTGTACCATAAATTTGTACACGATAAATTGAAAATTACGTACAATGACCAGCTAAGACTATCGTCTTAGCAAACAATATAGAAACTTAAGGAGTTCATCACCACTTGTAACAAATTAATTGAGTCGAGGTATGAACGGTGGGGACATATCTTGCTGAACTCTTTCCGAATCATGTGACGACAAATAAGCTATCAAAGTGAGTTTAAAAGACTGAATTAGTATGCACTATTTCCTGATGACACAAGGTGTTGCGATAGGACATTGAAATTCCAATTTATAATAATTGGTGTGAATTATCAGTTCAGATTTACAGCTAAATACAGTTGGTACCTATGAATAGGACGGTTTGGGTGGATCTGAGAGAGTGAGAGAGCCACTGCCATAACAAACGTACAATCAATTCTCTATTCCACCCAAAAACTCTGTATGGTAGTTTTGGGGAGCGATAATACAATATTTGAGTATGTCGAAGTATGATCAGCAATCTACCACAAACAAAACTATTCACCAAAATTTAGATATAAGCCACTTTCTTACGATTGCCTAATATAGATTCATTAATTTAAATTGTATAAACTCACCAGATATCATCTAAATCGTTATATTTTCCTGCACCCCCGAAGACAAACCGTCGATGAATATATTCATCGATACTGTTTGTCTACAAATTGAAACAATCAAACGTATCTGGAACGTATCTTCTACGTCACCTATTTCTGGTAGGGAAAAAAATACTCAGTATATGCCTTGTCTTTTATTTTCTGAAATCATATAACGTCATGTGTAGCTGGCGTTTCCTGCATGAAAGCTGGCGTGTACTGAATGAGAGCTGGCGTGTACTGAATGAGAGCTGGCGTGTACTGAATGAAAGCTGGCGTGTACTGGATGAAAGCTGGCGTGTGCTGAATGAAAGCTGGCGTGTACTGAATGAAAGCTGGCGTGTACTGAATGAAAGCTGGTGTGTACTGAATGAAAGCTGGAGTGTACTGAATGAAAGCTGGGATGTACTGAATGAAAACTGGCATGTACTGAATGAAAGCTGGCGTGTACTGAATTAAAGCTGGCGTGTACTGAATGAAAGCTTGCGTGTGCTGATGAAAGCTGGCGTGTACTGAATGAAGCTGGCGTGTACTGAATGAAAGCTAGCGTGTACTGAGTGAAAGCTGGCGTGTACTGAATGAAAGCTGGCGTGTACTGAATGAAAGCTGGCGTGTACTGAATGGAAGCTGGTGTGTACTGGATGAAAGTTGGCGTGTACAGACTGAAGGCTGCCGTGTACTGAATGGAAGCTGGCGTGTACTGAATGAACGAGACTTATGTTCCGACTTGCGTCGTCTTCTTAGCTAAATTTGTATATCCAACAAATAGTGTCCCGTAGCTATTCAAATCAAATCTTCGGTGTATAGTCAAGTATATTGTACCTTAAATTGTCCTAAATATATCCACATTCGAAACTATTGGCACATTTATTACTGTTTAGTCGCAGAAGAATACGTAACGGGAGATGGACGCTGCGCGAATACTCCGTTAACACAATCAACATCCCTCGGTTGTTGCGAACTCGAATTTATAGAAGTTTGTATCTAAAAGAGTCTAATCAAACGATAAATAGATAAAGTTCATCAGCA
The DNA here is from genome assembly GCA_016164225.1 of Gammarus roeselii. Lineage (NCBI taxonomy): Eukaryota > Metazoa > Arthropoda > Malacostraca > Amphipoda > Gammaridae > Gammarus > Gammarus roeselii. Next base: position 5,750 of record SDVV010007067.1, read on the forward strand.
TAAGACGAGCAGTTCTCTGCACTGTGCATAGAAACTAAATGCCCATCAGAATGTTTAAATTGCATAACAGTCATTTTCTATTTCTCGTCAAGCCTGTAAAACATATACACAAATTTTCTAATGATTTCATACTAAAAACAGGGAACAGTTTGTAGCATTACAGGTTGTAATCCTAATTTTTCGAGTTTGCCAGTTGATATTTGGTGTTTGGAGACTGCAACAAACTAAAGGATTCCTAACGATGGCTCCCATGTGCTGTTTCTGCATGAAACGGGCAACGAGGTCGTGGAACGGCCAGGCGTGGATTCTGTGCTGCAGGCGCAGACAGGTGTAGTCAGTTTGAGCAAATGTGTAGTTATCAATATGGATATAATATCGTCGCCAAACAGTCGCTTATAAATCGGCACTAATTGTTCTAATAGATATAAGGAAAAACAGATGAAACGCGGCTGAAAATGGAAGAAGCCACTTGGTCCCCGGAGGTTTCAAATTGCCCTAAAAAGCGTTACAGGAGTAAAACTGGACCCTGAACTGTGGCAGAGTTTTGTGTGAACATCGTCCGCCGACTACGGTCGACCATCGACCGTTGACTACGGTCTACCATCATCCGCCGACTACGGTTGACCATCGTCCACCGACTACGGTCGACCATCGTCCGCCGACTACGGTCTACCATCGTCCGCCGACTACGGTCGACCATCGACCGTTGACTACGGTCTACCATCATCCGCCGACTACGGTCGACCATCGTCCACCGACTACGGTCGACCATCGTCCGCCGACTACGGTCTACCATCGTCCGCCGACTACGGTCGACCATCGACCGTCGACTAGGGTCTACAATCGTCCACCGACTAGAGTCAACCATCGTTCGCCGACTACGGTCTACCATCGTTCGCCGACTACGATTTACCATCGTCCATCGACTACGATATACCATCGTCCGCCGACTACGGTCTACCATCGCCCGCCGACTACGGTCTACCATCGTCCGAATACTACGCTCTACCATCGTACTCCGACTACGGTTGACCATCGACCGCCGGCTACGGTTACCATCGTCCGTCGACTACAGTCTACCATCGTCCGCCGACTACGGTCTACCGTCGTCCGCCGACTACGGTATACCAAAACCTCCGCCGAGTAAGGTCAACCATCTTTCGCCGACTACGGTCTATCATCGTCCGCCGACTACGGTCTACCATCATCCGCTGACAACGGTCGACCATCGTCCGCATACTACGGACAACCATCGTCCTCCGACTACGGTCGACCATCGACCGCCGACTACGGTCTACCATCGTCCGCCGACTACGGTCTACCATCGTCCGCCGACTACGGTCGACCATCGACCGCCGACTACGGTCTACCATTGTCCGCCGACTACGGTCGACCATCGTCCGCAGACTACGGTCTACCATCGTCCGCCGACTACGGTCGACCATCGTCCGAATTCTACGACTACAATCGTACGCCGACTACGGTCTACCATCGTTCGCCGACTACGGTATACCATCGTCCGCCGAGTACGGTCTACCATCTTTCGCCAACTACGGTCTACCTTGTCCGCCGACTACGGAAACCATCGACCGCTGACTACAGTCTATCTTCGTCCGCCAACTACGGTTTACCATCGTCCGTCGACTACGGTATACTATCGTCCACCGACTACGGTCTACCATCGTCCGCCGACTACGGTCTACCATCGTCCTTCGACTACGGTCGACCATCGTCCGACGACTACGGTCTACCATCGTCCGCCAACTACGGTCGACCATCGACCGCCGACTACGGTCTACCATCGTCCGCCGGCTACGGTCTACCATCGTCCACCGACTAAGGTCGACCATCGACCGCTGACTACGGTCTACCTTCGTCCGCCAACTACGGTTTACCATCGTCCGCCGACTACGGGTCGACCATCCACCGCCGACTACGGTCTACCTTCGTCCGCCAACTACGGTTTACCATCGTCCGCCGACTACGGTATGCCATCGTCCGAAGACACGGTCAACCATCGTCCCCGAATACGGTATACCATCACCCGCCGACTACGGTCGACCATCGACCGCCGACTTCGGTTGACCATCGTCTGCCGACTACGGTCGACCATCGTCCGCCGACTACGGTCAGCCTTCGACCGCAAACTACAGTCCACCATCGACCGCCAACTACGGTCTACCATCGTTCGCCGATTACGGTCTATCATCGTCCGCCGACTACGGTCAGCTATCGACCGCAAACTACGGTCCATCCTCGTCCGCCGACTACGGTCTACCATCGTACGCTGACTACGGTCGACCATCGACCGCCGACTACGGTCTACCATCGTTCGCCGACTACGGTCTACCATCGTCCGCCGACTACGGTACACCATCGTCCGCCAACTACGGCCTATCATCGTTCGCCGACTACGGCCTACCATCGTTCGCCACCACGCCCTACCATCGTCGTCCGCCGACTACAGCCTACCATAGCAGTCCGCCACTACGGCATTCCCTAAATCAGAGTTGACATTTAGCCACTTGATAGCTGTTAATATTGTGATGTTCTAATGCGTTACTGTGCCTCATATACTCAAATATTTCCTACGAAGCTGGGTATACGAAACGCCAGTCTACTTTGCTTGGGTGAAGAGTCGTCAAAAAATCCCCAGACACCTGGAATTGTACCTAGCCTCAGGTAGGTACAAGATCGAGGTCATTCATTTCTCTCTCCAGTATTTGTTGATAAGCGTTCGATTAATTTCATGTTACTCCCTAGAGCCTTCTAAACATTATTTTGGTTCACAAATGAGTTTCCAAAGATGTGGTTTGGATGAAAGTTTTGTTTCATCCATGTCACAACATGAATGTTCATGCAACAGAAAAATGTTTTTTTAGTTAGGCTTCACCAACACCAATCCGCTACTAGAAATAATGGCAATTGTTTCTAACTCTCTTCCATTTGAAAACTGAGATACCCCGTCCTGATAGCAATTTTACCCTATCAAGACCAGCTCTCATTTGCTTCAATTTGCCTTCCATTACCAAGGCCTACGGCTGAGGTGATAATCGCCTAATGGGGCGTTACCAGCTTAATGGGACCACGCTACTGATTTCTTCTAATACGTGTCGGCCTGAACCTGCCAGGTTCCTACCCGGCAAACGATTCAACTTGGCTCTGACAGATAGGATTGGTCGATTAGAACGCCCCTAAGGAAACTGCTAAGGATTTTTGATCATTTCACTGACTCATATTTTGTTATTATATTATTTAAAATATACGAGTGGGTACCAAAAGCTACATAATCAGCTATTCACATTACAAAATCAAATTTTCTCATAATCTGTTATAATACAAATCATTCAAAATGGTGAATAGTTTAATCAATAGTCACTGAGAGTAAATTAACAATTATACAAACATGTTTTGTTTTTCTAGCTGACAATTTTCTTGTGTTTGTTTAACAGTGCGCATTTCTGTATACTCAGGTGGGAATCCACACAATATCAGTAATCTCTTATCATGTCAATGTGGCCGATAATCTTCCAGCATCCAAGCAAGACGTGAACGATGGTCAGAATTTTCATAAATTGTTCATACACGGCGTTCTTAGTCAGAAAAAAACATCATCCAAACGTGACTTGTTCTTTGGACAGAACTACCACACACATCGTTCACGCATGACATGTACTTTGTTCAGAACCCACGCATTGTTCATTAATGACGTATACACAGTGTTCATTAATGACGTATACCACGCACTGCTCAAACAGAATTTGCACACTGACAAGAAATACCACAAATTGTTTACACACATATATCAAGCTAACCGCTCTGTGTAGTTGGAGAATGCATTCCGGTTTCCCCGTGTTTCTGGACGGATAAACCTGAGTAGAATCTCCTTCGGCCTTCCGCATGTTAGGAATTTAATTTGCCTCATTACCGCTTTTTTCGTTTCCGTTCATTGACGGCGCCTGGAACACGATAACAATAAATGATTGAGGTCGGATAATTTGAAAAATAATTTCGAATTTATGGTGATTGAATAATTATTTGAGTGGCTGGTCAGGATGATATCCGTGCTTAATTTTTTTTCGTTCGCTGCGTCAGTCCTCATTGGCGGCTGCCATGTTACTTAAATGTTACGATATTGCTTGACGACGGAGTGGGCCAAAGAGCATTGACAGACACAAAGAATTACGTTTCAGGGGTAACTGTGAAACGTGTTTAGAGGTGTGTTGGCCGGCAGCAGGTGTGTTTGAGAAACATGGTTAGAGGAGTGTTGGCCGGCAGTTTGTGAAGTTGGATGCCGTGCGCAGAAGCGAGCAGACAGAATATACCACTACTGCAATAATTACATTCGTTTCGAATTTTGACGGCAACATTCCTCTAAGGAAATTGTGTGTATATGTGTATGTGTGTACATATATATAGACGTTTCTTCTATATTATGAAAGGAATGACCTAATTCCTTCATTTTTCTATATGCATTCAGTCAAATCGCAGGATAGTTGGAATCGAAACCCGAACCTTCGACATTTTATTGCCTTGATGGAACAAACTGAATGAAATGAGATCTGTAGAACTTATATCGTCCTTAATACGATTTTACAACAACAAATCTGTTGATTGCCTCATCTTGGCTGAAAAATTTCTTAAACCCGTTGTTGGGTCACGAGCGATAAATGCTTTTGTCTGATTTCTATATTTCAAAGTGATAGCACATCTAAAATTTATATTAAAATCGCTGTTTCTCCTGTTTCCAGAAATGTATAGTTGATTTACATCATTATTTACCCATGTGTTTTGTAACCTTAATGTTCAGATGGCATTCAACAGAACCCTCGTTTAATTGCTGTCTTACTATAACTACACGGTTCAAGTTGAAATATCCGTCCTCTTTCATGAGCTCATAACCGCTGCATCGCGTCAAACCGAACGGACAGTAATAATTATTAGCGCAGGATACCGATAGACCTGCGAATAAAAGTGCTGCACAGTTTTCGTGGAATTGACTCGTCGAGAAAGCCAAATGTTTATCTGACTTCAACTCAAGAGCCGCAGATCCATAATTGCATTTGAAGCAGATTACGCCACATACACCTATTAATTGCCAAGAGTTCATCAACTGCCTATGTGGAAAAATAATTGTATTATATTTGTCCTTCAATAAGCAATGACTTGGTACAGAGAGCTGCCCGTGGAAAGTGAAGTAGTAACAATTTTAAAGCGTTGTCAATTTCGAGCAAGCCTTAGCTATCTTATTGATTGAGGTTGGCAATTGATTGATTGAAACTCGCACCACTTAGCGTACCGATAAAAATGATCAATGGGGACGCGAGCTACCAGTGAGCTATTAGGGAAATAGTACAGCCCACATTGGAGCGACTATTGTACTACTACACACACTATAAAGGCTTGTGTTTGCGCCGATGTTACAGTATTGGAGCGATAAATACAGTACTGCACACACAAATTGTGGTTGATTGTGCGCCTCCGTGACTGTATTGGAGGAAGCGACTATTGCAGTACTGCGCAAACAAACTGGGGCTTGAATGTACGCCTCAGTGACTGTATTGGAGGAAGCGACTATTGCAGTACTGCACACACAAATTCTGGCTTGAATGTGCGCCTCCGTGACTGTATTGGAGGGAGCGACTATTGCAGTACTGCGCAAACAAACTGTGGCTTGAATGTACGCCTCCGTGACTGTATTGGAGGGAGCGTCTATTGCAGTACTACACAAACAAATTAAGGCCTAACTTGGCGCCTATGTGACAATATTAGAGACAGTATTGTGGCAGTGCACAAACCTAAATTATAGGTTGAATTTGCTCCTATACGACAGTAATGGAGGGACTAACGTAGTACTGCACACACACAGGAATTATGACTTCGATTAGCTCTGAAGGACAATTACTTTCATTTGTATCTTAGATCACTTTCGATTGGTAGCAATGTATCCGCACAACACATCATTTACAACATTCAATTGGTCGGTACTAGCAAATACCTTTATTTATTCTTAACTATAACTGAATCGGTACGTTTATGGGCGATCATACATCACCTTTTTATAGTATTGGAATTCATTTCTCCAGGGCTTAACTAGTGATCATGAAGTCTGAACTCGATCAGCTGATGGCCTTATCATAAATTAGTCTCTCGAGAAGTTCATTTCACTTTCATATAAGGCGACGGATTATTGCCTAGTAACAGAACTGGTGAGTAATATCTGTAAAAGAGTAGAGGTCGTTTGCAGATACGACCCTTCAATTTAAGAAAAGTCGTGTTGCGTCATTCCAATGGAACAAAGTTAGGCAATCTGCCAACAATAAAAGGAACTGTCGCATATGCGATAACACAAAGCTATTTTTCTCTGTGAGAAACTCTGTTTATCGTGTTGAAATTTACTGTATATAAACTCGGTCTCCCAAAATTCGGTGCTGTGATTTCAGAATTTTACGAGCAATATTGAAGCCAACTACACATGAGAGTTTTTTTGTGAATGGCCTATGAACTAACTTGTAGTTAGTTCATCAAATGGTTTTACTTATACTATATCCCTAATAAAGTTCTGCTTTATCCGGGATTAGAGTTAAGGCTACACTACCCACAATGTTGTCGGTCACTTCATTTCGGTGGTATAACTAATTTTGATTTGATTTTTGAGCATGGATGTGTATTTTTCTTTGCTAATTCCACACTGGTATGATCTTTGTTAATTGTGCCTCTTATCATAGTGCTAATTTGTGATCGAAGGTATCGTTAACCTGTTCCTAGACAGTGCTTTTGTGCACCATCTCAACGCCCGATATTCTATTATGAGTTGGGATGATCGATTCGATGTCGTGATGCACCTCTCATGTCACCCCGACTGTGTCATCAATAAGTCCACAATAGAGCCTTGCTAGAACGCCCATTTCTTCCAACTTATATCATTTAGGTGGTATACAAAGTTTTACTGCATTGATTACACTACAGTGCACAATGGGCTCAGAATATGGGCTCTAATTGTAGAAGTTCTGGTTCATGGAACCCAGTAAAACCCTACGGTTTAGGCGGCGACCCGCCAGCGGTTGCACCTTTCAACTTCGATTCAAGGACCTCAGTGCATTTGAGTTGCATAACAAAATGATGTAAGCGACAAATTAGAGGCTGGGGACCTGGTCGGGATATAAGGACGGGGCGTGAAGAGGGACGCCAGAGGTGTAAATCAATGCTGATAAACATAATATTCTCTGCTCATCTCATTCCATAGTCACCTTCAAACATTATTGAGACAACAGAGCAGCAATGCTTTGGCCTGCTGAAAAGAACCAAGCTACGAGTGATTTGAACTTGAGAGTTCCTCGTCAATTGCATCTTACACGTGTATTGTTGTCTTGCGGATGTTCGGTTATGATTCAGCTGCCAATGGATGACTACGGTTCGAGAAGGGGGGATTTTAGATAACTGGAAACACGATTACAAGTTGTATAGTTTTGCAAGTCTACTTAGTCTGAATTTCATTTAGCATAATTTGAACGGTTTCACAAAATAACCGCAGTATAATTCTCGAAAGATGGTGGATTGGGTTGATGATAAGGATATGAAAGAAGAATAAGGAAGTTGCGATGGCAGTATACTAATATAATCTCCGTGAAGCGTATCAAGACTCTCTTCCTCTCCAAAAGGCAGCTTCAAAGGTTCTCAAATAATTTATTGGACTAATAATATGACGTTTCGATGAGACATTATCTCAGTTCCCGACCACTCGCAGACAATATGCGCTGATTAGCTGTGGTAAGAGTCTTAAGTCGCTGACGTTTGAATGAGATATCTCAGTTCCCATCCACTCGCTGACAATATGCCCTGATTGACTGTGGAAAGTCTCCAGCCGCTGATGTTTGGATGAGACATTATCTCAGTTCTCGACCATCCGCAGACAATATGCGCTGATTGGCCATGGAAATAGTATTGAGCCGCACCCGCTATCATTCTAATGGCATCAATGATAACGTGACTCTGACTTGCTCGGCACCTTTGCACAGGAATGTTTGTACGGTAATTAGCGTTGCCTCTTCATTTCAGAACGAGTTTCATTCGCCCCTTCTTATGAACTGGCGTGTGTTGATCGCTCTCCATAAGAAACATTTACTAGGTTAGAACACTTGATACAGTATTAGAACATTCATATCACAGGAGCACACTCCTGCTCTCCCGTACCAGATCGTCCTCAAGTTTGTCATCGATGGTCTGAAAGATTTCTGGGAGGCTCATTAGAACCCTTCAAATCAGCCCTAAAAATGAACATACCTGTCGCAGGCAGAGCTGCCACCGATGAGGTTTGGGTGGGATATTTTTGGCAAATGAGATATCGCGAAGAGACGATGTGAAAGCATCGACGGAATAAGGCTGCCTGGATTAGGGACAATGTTTTGGGGAAAGATGACAGAGTTGGAAAATGTCAAGGAGGTGGAAAGAGCAGAAAATGCTGGAATGGGTTGAGAGTTAACGGGTTAAGGGGATGTCTAATGGGATACAACGTGGCAGGAAAGAAGGGTGTGTGTTCGTGTTATTTACTAATCCTGGCTGTTGCGTCGCGTGAGTAGTCGTCTTCTTCTCCACTGCCTCGAATTTTCCTAGAAAATGAGAACAATTTCCGATGCCATTCTCTGATAAATTTCTACCACAATCCCTGTAAACAATCAAAATTCAAGTAGATCCCCGTATCATGTTTAGAGTGATTGTAGGTGATATTTCATAAATTTTGTTGCAACATACTAGTGAGCAAAACGTGTAGAGCAGCCTTGAGAGAGCCGCGTTCCAATAAGGGTTCAGTCCATTCCTGCAAATTCAACAATCTAAATTACCATGCCTCCCGTGGTAACAACAAATAACGGAAAGTGAACGAAAAGTAATGGGAATTGTAACAGTATCATTAGACAGATGCTGCAATCTCGTTGTTCTACTTTGACGTCGTAGAAAGTTTGGCAGGAACAAAACCGTTGATATTTATTTTGGAGTAACGACAAATTAAAAACTTACCTAAATATCACACTTACCTGTTTATTTTTACAAAGTTTTCGTCAGCGAGAGTTGTTCTGATGACAAAAGTTGCTACTGAAATATACGTGACATAAACTTATTAGTAATGGTAGTAAATAGGAACACATTTTTATCCCATCCATCAATAGATTTTGTTGGATGACACTCTCCATTCTCCCTTAGTCACTATGTGAAGACAAAAGAAAACACAACATATACCAGGCAAGAAATTGTTCTATAGCTAACGTCAGAGCAGCCCCTTTCTTATACCTAACTGTCATGTAATCCACAAGTTGTTCCGCCGACCGAACTAAGGTACAACTTTTCAACAGCAAACGTGCATATCATTCCTAAGTCAGAGCAGCCACTTTCATTTCCGTTACAAGTAATAGACAACCACAAGTTGTTCCATCTAACGAAATAAGTTTGTTGGATCCATTCCTATCTTACCTAACCTAACTAACCCGCGGGAAAAGGTACGTGTTTCTGACCCGCAAAGCAATTATGCATTATTCTAATGAAAGATGTTTCTAACCCGCGGGGCAAAGTTACATGTGTTTCTAATCCACGGCGCGATCGTACGTATTATTCTAGAGAACGTATTGCTTCTAGGGTACGTAATATGACTGTGAGCTGGATTGAAGGGGCGCTAGTGCGTGTGTGGTGGAATATTTTTGCGTGAAAGCTGAGCTCCCAAAATTGTCCAGCTCTAAGTCATACATAACACTTACCGTGAAAAGTTTAACATACGGATCTCAAATTTAGAATTAGGTACTTGGTTGACCTAATAGGTTACATATACACACTTCGATTTATTGAAAACAATAAGATGAAATGAGAAGCCATCAAATATCATCGGGTGTTTAATTCCCAGAACTCAATACTTGATATAAGGAATAGTTGAAAGCAGTCTATCACTTGCATAGAAACACATACGGGTATCATCCGGAAACATCTTGGTATTTGTTAACACTTTGCCGAGCGATCTATTGAAGATACGTTTACCGACGCCCGAGCACTCGATCCACCTCCAGAACGGAAAAAAAGTTTGAGAAAACTACTAGACGAATAGTGTATTATCCTTCTACGTATTCGCTCCACTCCCTACCACAACCAAACTATCATAAATATTACTTCAGACGCGACCACCTGGCAAACGGACTATCAATGCTAATAGAGCAGCAGCAAACTTTGACCAGTGAACTTTGAGGGGTATTTCGAAAAAAAATATAGGTCTGATAAGATCTTTATCGAGCGAACACGGCCTCAACTCGGTGTTTACGAGCTATAGCTTGGTCTCCAATTAGGATAAAGGGCTAATTTCAGCAATATTTTTTCAGGACATTATGAAATAATGAAACCCTCTCAAAATACGATATTTGGAAGGTGGTTAACCCCTCTGATGTGTAGAAGGAAGGATGAAATCCCCCGAACGCCAAGTGAACCCATCGGCCTCCTGTCATTCAAATGAGCAGGGAAGCACGACATTTCTCGGCTAAAATTTAGGACTTTCTTTACTCTCATAAAGCCGTAACTTGTGTGAGCCAATTGACTCTACCCATGGCTTTCTTTACTCCCATAAAGCCGTAACTTGTGTGAGCCAATTGACTCAACCCATGGCTATACCCATACCTGAACCCATGGCTCTACCCATGACTCTACACATAGCTCAAACTTATTGGATTACCTGAGCTCTCATCATACGTGTTAGAGGGTTATGACAACCCATTACATTTCTCAAGTGTATGAACAGTGATACCCGAAATGAATCTCCGATACCGCTAATACGAACTTGAAAACCAGTTCTGCTTTTATTCGTTGTTCTTTCGTTTTTGAGATAAATCCGCGTAACGTCGAACAATGAATACCATATTCTGTTTTTCTGTGATATGAATTGTTTCATTTTATGGGCTTACCTTCTAGAGAAAAGTAGCGAAACGAAAAAATAGAACTCTCCACCCATCTTAATATGAATCACAGTAAATTGATTAACATCATAACGGGACCTTTTTACCGCCCGATCAACTGTTTCCCCATTTGTTGAATTTAATGAAAACAAAAATAGAGTATCGCTTACATAATATTTCCGAATTTATTCTATAAGAGATCTCAACATTATAGATGTTGCAGTATCAAGGATTAATTTCATTTCATAAGTTGTCAATGGCATTTTTTGATTAACTCACACTCCTTAATATAATCAATTAATAGAGCATCCCGCCCATTCTTTATTCAATATTTCCCTTCCAACGTTCCGGTTTCTGTCCAGAACGGATCTCCCGCAGGAGGTATTTTAATTAAGCTACACATGAACTTTCTTTGAAAACCGGAAAGCTTTCAAAGAAGAACAACCTATAGGAAGGATTGGAAGATTTACGAACAGATGATGAAACGTTCTCTGTTGAGAACTGCAGCAAGCTGGAGCCTGTTTTATTTGCTAGGGTTGCATCACAAATTTAGCTCTGAGTGACTGACTTATGATAATCAAAATATTTTCGGCAAATTGCTGATGAAACCAAATATTTTGCCTCATGGAACAATTATTACAACGGGTTTTGTCATACAAAAATAATCCATTAATTTCTATTCCCACCATCAGCGACGTAAGCATACCCCAAATTCACGAGCGGGTGCGCAAATCTTCTTGTCAATCAGATATGATTTTTTTTGTCTACAAACGAGCAACATAAAGTACTTATTTTTGGAGAACAAATTCGTAAGTGTTTGAACTAATAACTGATAGAATCATTGTAAATCTCGAATCATTACCATTTTTGATGCTGGTGATGACAGAAACAATGTTCGAATATTGGCCAAATAAAACCTACCTAAGAAACAATGTCCTTAATTTCACCGTTTTCACTCAACTTCAATGAGGACTGCAAGATTTATCGTGTGAGCTCTGACGGGTCAACAAAAATCGTTCACAAATTGGGTTTCTTGATTTATTACAAGCTAAAGTAGAAACATTCCACAACATCCAACCTATACTCTTCGACCCAGACTCACTCTCTGTGAGACCATTTGGTAGCCGAGTTGCACGACCGACAATGTAGGAGCTGCTTTATTATTCCCTGCACCTGTAGGCTCAATAAAACAACGCAAGCACAAAAAGACCTTCCGTTGTGCCGCTGAACGCCCAGAAAAGCTGTCGCGCAAATATCAAACAGTTGTGATTGTTAGTGTTTTTTGGCAAACTGCAACCGACACTTTGAACACTCGGGTTCTTAATGTATATATACATA
>SDVV010007068.1:0-18009 GCA_016164225.1 Gammarus roeselii
TATATATACATACATATATATATTATGCTACATGACTAACTGAGTAGCTTGATTCGTTAGCTGACCATCTTTGTTTAACTGACTGCAGTGGACTATGATGAGTTGCACTTGATTTCTAGATGCAGCTTAACTATCCAGTATAGGTTGACTTCCTCACGAAGTAATGGGAATTGATATTCCGGACTTTAAAATTAACCAAACGCTGCTTATTAACTGAATTTAAGGTATACTAATAGTAAATGCATTTTAATTAAGGGTATATAAAAAATGGCATGCTCTGAAAATATCATGATCTTAAATCCCTTTGAAAAAGGTTATACATAAAAAATCGGTTTTACAATCAGTTCGAAAATTGATGACGCTGTGACTTCCTCTGTTGAGTGGACATTTGCCAAAAAAAGCAAATACAAACGATAGGTGATCCTCTATAGGTGATCTCAAGCGGTCGGATGAGATGTGACTGAGTTAATCCTGTTGTTCCTAGTAGCAGTCTCATTAGGAGTGTGTTGTAATGCCTACACTTTCAATCACGCTCTTCGAGCAGCCCATACCCTCAAAAAAACAGTTTGTTCTTATGTATTGACCAACATACAAAGAAGTAAATTTAAAAACTTCATGACAACAACAACAAGTTGGCTTTACGACTTAAATTCTACGGATAAATCAAGTCGAGCAGTGTAAAAAAGTAAACGTAATTTAGCGTATCACAGACAGTCCCCTCGGGTCAATATTGTACAATGGTCGACGAGATCACAACATGAGTATCTCTAGCGCCATAAGACCTTTCATTTATAGGCTCTGTAATTAATGTCAGGAAGATGTAGCGTTGCTACCTGCACCAGAGGATTGATTTCTTACCCGAGTTTGGCTTCGTTAAAAGACCACCGCTGCCTGCACTTTATTCGTGAGCATAACCATTCATTCACTTTCTTTACGATGAACAATATTTCAAATTCAAATACATTTTCTAGTCATGTTGATATTCGTTGAATCGATGCAATATGTTCTTTTCAGTCTACATCAATAAAAATAATTTGGTCTGGAGGATGTGTATACTTGCATTTTTATTGTTCCCTAACAGATTGCATACATAGCAAGCATCTGCTGCACATTATTCGTGCGTTGTTCACGAGTTGTTCTCGTCGGTGTCTGCAAACATGTAAACAAGCGGCGTCGTCCGAATAATGGTTCACGGAACACGGTTCATGAATAACCGATCAACCATTTGTAGGCCCCAGCGGGCTGTTCTGTCAGGCCCTGGCGAGCAGTTCTGTCAATAACAGGGCAGAGTTGAACTGTGGTGAGGGTCTAGACGTCGCTTGGGAACACAGACTCGTGGGGCAGACCCAAAAAGAAAGAAAATCTATAGGTAATATCGTCAATTTTAAAGTACATGAAGTCTTTATTCATTATAATGGATGTTATTCTAAATGCATTGGTTATTTCCTGTCCTATGTAAACGTACTACCATGAAGCACCCAACATGCCCCTCATTTACGTAGAGAACATGAAAACTTTAGTTATTTGTCAAGACTGTTTCATCTAAGTGAGTCAAATTCGTTCAGTATGTACCAGCTTATGTAAAAAAATATCAAGTACCGGAATTTGTAACATCTGCCTCGTTTACACGTGGGCGGATTTGGTTCACTTGCATTCAAAGCTAACAGCTGATAGGTAATCCGTAACAGCTAACAGGTAACAGCTGACAGCTAACAGCTAACAGCTAACAGCTGACAGGTAGTCCGTAACAGCTAACAGCTAAGAGCTAACAGCTAACAGCTAACAGCTAACAGCTGACAGGTAGTCCGTAACAGCTAACAGCTAACAGCTAACAGCTGACAGGTAGTCCGTAACAGCTAACAGGTAACAGCTGACAGGTAACAGCTAAGAGCTAACAGCTAACAGCTAACAGCTGACAGGTAGTCCGTAACGGAGTTCTTCCATCATCTCGTCCCATCAATAGCAGGACAAGCTACAGAGAGGAACTGTACGCAATGGCGTTATTTGCACAATTAAATGCGTTCATTTAAGCATATTGAAAACAGGACCACATTTCAAAAGTCTAGCGAGGAGATTTGCGACAGTGAGTAGTGTATAATAAACAGCTTATTCTTAATTAATTGTTTATGGTGTACAATAGAATCGTACTGTCACTGTGACAATATTTTTTGTCATAGTGACGATACCCTTTGTCATAGAGACAATTAATTTGACATAGAGGCACTCATTTTTTGTCACAGTGATATATTAAATTTAGGTGACACAGTTTTTCGATCTCATATGGAAAACCGATTGTATCCAAGCCAGGCATCAGAAAATGGGTTTTCGATGCAATAACAAAAAATTTGTGTTACCGTCAAAAAAATTTGGTTTGCAAATGTAAAACGTTCTGGTTCTATGTGAGTAGTGGGTGAGTAGAAACTGAATTTTTGGGAGAGTGCTCTAAGTGGTGAGGTGATTGGGGAGCGCTCCCCAATCACCTCACCACCTGCGCTCCCCAATCACCTCATCACATAAAGCGCTCTCCAATCAACTCACCACATAGAGTGATTGGGGAGTGCTCTATGTGGTGAGGTGATAAAGAGCGCTCTATGCGGTGAGGTGATTGGGGAGCGCTATATACGGTGAAGTGATTGGGGAGTGCTCTATGTGGTGAGGTAATTGGGGAGCACTCTATGCAGTGAGGTGATTGGGGAGCGCTCTATGCGGTGAGGTGATTGGGGAGCGCTCTATGTGGTAAGGTGATTGGGGAGCGCTCTATAAGGCAAGGTGATTAAGGGGCGCTCTATACGGTAAGGTGATTGGGGAGCGCTCTATGCGGTAAGGTGATTGGAGAGCGCTCTATACGGTAAGGTGATTGGGGAGCGCTCTATACGGTAAGGTGATTGGGAAGCGCTCTATGCGGTAAGGTGATTGGAGAGCGCTCTATACGGTAAGGTGATTGGGGAGCGCTCTATACGGTAAGGTGATTGGAGAGCGCTCTATGCGGTGAGGTGATTGGGGAGCGCTCAATGCAGTGAGGTGATTGGGGAGCGCTCTATGCGGTGAGGTGATTGGGGAGCGCTCTATGCGGTAAGGTGATTGGGGAGCGCTCTATGCGGTAAGGTGTTTGGGGGGCGCTCTATACGGTGAAGTGATTTACTCCAGCATCCAAAGAGCGGCAATAAGGAAACATAACCCAATTTATGAGGAAGGTCGTAACAGTTTTTGCCAACATCTGGGCATCAGATACAATGTAACTGGTAGCACTCTCAATAACGAAGCGGATCCTTCATATCATCTGGGCTGGTTTATAGTCCTACCAACGAGTAGGTAAGGGCAACGGCTTGTTATCGGGTCGGGTTCAGGTTAATTGGGAATATTCAATTTGAATTAATTTTCGTTGTCAGCCCGTCTGGTCATTTGTTATTCCAGTTTTGTTAAGGGTTTTGGTTTCAATTTATTCCATTGCTGACTAATAAATCGACCACCACTATTTAGATTATTCGAATATTATTTTTGTGGCCTTTAAGGCAAATATTTTTATAAATGATTTTTTCAACATCCAAAAATTACTGATAACAAGCCCATGTTACACAAACTGCATATTTTGGGGGATATCGCCAAAATTTATTTGCATTCCATAGTCCCAATCAAGCCAAGGAGATGTAGCAAAAGATACCCTCTTGTGGTAGAAAATGCACACCTATTTGGATTGTTGTTCACCAAGATAACGCCCGATTTTACCAACTCAGCAATATCAATTCTACCAAATTCCTAGCCAGTCATGATCCAACACTTCGAATCCAGTCAAAATGGATTCTCATCAACTCTGCCTGCTTGTCATTAACGGTACTGCAGCCTGACCTGCTAGTTCTTGCTCTTTTTTGTTCCTTTCAAGCAAGGAGGCCGAGGCGGCGCTACTGGCCAGGTTGGTGTTGGCGCCAGACCGCCTGTGTAAAGACCCGACCCCCTCCTACCCCCGGCCCCTTTGCTAATGTATGCTCCCTATAGCCCTCCTTTCTCCATCTGTTCTCTAACGACTGTTCCTTTTCCTTCCATTTAGCCTATCCATTTTCCTCGCAGTCCTCATTCGTCCCCGGCTGTTTTTTAACGACTGCTCCATTTTTAGCTTCTTTTACGAATCCATGCTTCTCATATATACCCATTCACCTTCCCAGGTGCGCTTCTACGACTGCTAGCGTTCTTTCCTCTTTAGTTTTTTCTGTTCCCACAGCCCTCCATCTTCTCTAGCTGTTCTTTAGTAACTTCTTCCTTTTTTTCCCCTTTGCTAATCTATCGCCTCACATTCACTCCCGACGGCTCTCTAGTGTCTCCTCCCAAGATAACAGAAGATCCTCCAGTACTCTCTAATCTATTATCTTCTCTCTTAATTGAGCTCTTATCACCCACCTATCTTATGACAGGTAGTCACTCGCCACATAATCCTATCAATAACTTAAACTCCTCACACCCACCTCTCTTCTTCGTATACTCTCTAATCCCTTCATACTATCAACAACTGAAACTCCCTACCTCCACCTGTCTTTTTCATGTAGTCTCTAATCCCTTCTCGTAATTACAACACATCTTAATCACCCCCACCTATTTTCCTTATTTATGCAGGTGCAAACAATGTCATCCTATCAATAACACATGCGCGATGGGAGGAGTATGAGTTCAATTTTAATTCAAGTCACAAATAAGAAAATCAATTTTAATTCAAGTCATAAATAAGAAAAAATGCATCGGCCGGTTAGCAACGAGCAAAGCCCCGCTGTCGATGAATAACAATTCATCAACCTTGCCGGGATTTGAACCCGCGACCGTCAGAACGCGCGGGAATCACAGTTATCGCATGCACTGAGGACACGCTCGGCCGCTCGTGTGTGTTTCTCGATCGGACTCACGCCAGCAGGTTGGCGAGCTTTTCATGATGTCTGAGCGTAGTGGGATAACCACCCGCTCGGAGATTTTGATTGCAGAATTTTTCTCAAGAATCGAATCCTAGGCAATTTGTTGTTATGTTAATTGAACCAAGACTTCATGAAATGATGGGTTACCTTATTATGGTCTTTAGGTTAACTGCACCAGGACTGCCTGACAGGACGGACTACCTTAGCATGGTCGTTATGCTAACTGCACCAAGGACTACTTTAGCATGGTCGTTATGATAACTGCACCAAGGACTACTTTAGCTTGGTCGCTATGCTAACTGCACCAAGGACTACTTTAGCATGGTCGTTATGCTAACTGCACCAAGGACTACTTTAGCTTGGTCGTTATGCTAACTGCACCAAAGACTACTTTAGCATGGTCGTTATGCTAAATGCACCAAGACTGCTTCAAGGAATGGACTACCTCGAGGCTAAACGATCTACAAAGGGAACACAAAAACCTACCAATGCCGAGTGGAACACCGAGCAGGCCAGTGAGTCAACATCATCCTCAGCACATGAAAGAAGTAAGGGTTTCATTTTATACTGGCACTAACAAGATTTAGAGTATTCAGAATATTATTCGTAGCTCAACTGTGTCATTATTGTTCTAGAACTGCAGCTTCACTTCTACAGTTCCAAAACATGTAATGGCAATTATATGTTTCAGATCGCAATTACACTGATGAATTGTAGATTCTTTCAACACATCTTCTTCGCACCTCATCATCCCGTCACGAAATCTGAAAAAAGACAGAAAAACTGTTCATGTCTTTTACCACTTTTCAACACCTGCACACTATCTTTACATCATAAATTCCAAATGTTTTCCTTCTCAATGTTCTTACTCCTTGCAAACCTCTCCTATTTATGTTTTACACCTCTCTTCTTCAACCTTCCAAACATCTCTCAACACCTAAACCCAATCTATCCACATATTTCGTACCCATCTTTCCAAACCCACACTAACAACGACCTACCAGCCTGTCCAACTCTCTACTAGCCTCAACATTCATTCAGAGTAGCGTTGTGGTGGCTTGCATGAAGCCGCTCGTTTTTTTGGTCCTTGACATCGTCGCCAATAAATCTTAACGACGTATTCCCCATGTATCCTTCCTCCACGTAGAATCACGAGAATCGTCTTTGTCATAAGCCGCTTGAATGGAAATATAAAGTGAACGGGTACTTTAAAAAGCGGGTCACAAGAGTTAGGTCTCCAAATCTGGCTCCTCTTGAATGGCCTCACTGCTGTATGTCATGTGAAAGGGGCTTAAAATATCACTATGGAGATAGACTTCACTGCTGCATAAGCCATGTGAAAGGGTTTAAAATATCACTATGCAGATGGACAGTAAAATCTCGGATGAAAATATAATTTCACACATGCCATAAATGCACGTTTCATTTACAAAATAATAATATTAAATTTTTGCAGGCATTTCATATTTTTGATGACATTGCATAAGCCTGACCAATGTCTAAGCTCATATGTACCTCTAGTTGCAGCTCAATTGACATATATTATGATATTAAACATACATAATGTCCTCACCAAAGTCAAGAAATGATGCGTCAGAGTCAATTTTCCGAATGATTTCAGTAGTGAACTAGGGATAGCATTGCCCGTAGATTGCGACCGTATTTTTTCCTTCCTGCATTCTAATGCAATAATTAATTGTCCCCATCCGGTGACCGGCGGAATCACAAAAAAATATTTCCATTACTCCTGAAATATTATATTTGAATCAATGTTCATCGCGAATAAAATGACTCATCTATACAAAAAAAATTGTTTCAAAATTCAGACACAGAAAATCGTTATCCATGTGATGGAAAAGTATTACTCCGAATACAGTTACAAACCCTACCCCTAGCGTCCCAGCTGAGTCTTCCCTCCTAAGTCACCGGGAGGGGTGACTTAGGAGGGGATGACTTGGGAGGGATGACTTAGGAGGGGTGACTTAGGCGGAGAGCCTTGAGAGGGGTGATTTATGAGGGGTGACTTAGGAGGAGTGATTTAGAAGGGGTGACTTAGGAGGAGTGATTTAGGAGGGTGACTTTGGAGGGGTTGCTGAGGAGAGTGAATTAGAAGGGGTTACATAGGTGTGGTGTCTTAGGGAGGATGTAGTTGGAGCGATGATTTAATACGGGTAACTTTGAAGGAGTAACTTAGGAGGGAGACTTTGTAGGGGTGACTTAGAGTGGGAAATTTAATGGGGGTAACCGAAGAGGGGTGACATGAGAGGAGTGATATATGAAGGGGGACTTAGGAGGGTTGTCTTATTAGGGGTGACATAGGAGGAGTTACTTGGTGGAATGACTTAGAAGAGCTGCCTCGAGAGGATTGACATGGAGAAGTGAACTTGGAGGGGTGACTTAAGAGGGGTGACGTAAGAGGGATGGCTTAAGAGGGATGTTTCATTAGAGGTGAGAAAGGACAACTGACTTATGAGGGGTGACTTAGGGAGGGTGACTTAAGAGGGGTGACTTCGTAGGGGTGACTTAGGTCGAATGACTTGAGGGGGGTGACTTAGGAGGAGTGACTTAGGAGGGGTGACTTAGAAGGGGTGACTTAGGAGGGGTTACTTAGGCGGAGTAACTTAGGAATAGTGACTTAGGAAGGGGTGACTTAGGATGGCTGACTTTGGAGGGCTGACTTTGGAGTTGTGACTTATTGGAAGGGTTAGTTAGGAGGGCGACTTATGGAGGGTGACTTGGAAGGGGTAACTTCGGAGGGATAACTTTGATCGGGTGACTTATGATGAATAGTCAGAAAAGTTGACTTGACAGATAGGAGTGATTCGGGAGACTGACTGTTTAGGAGGTAATTCTTAGGAGGTAATTCTTAAATATTAGCGGTGAACTGCCGTTTGATGATTTTTTCGTGATATTAAACGATGTATCATTAAATATGTATTATTCGCACCTTGGCAGGGGATGTAATGGTACATTGCCTAGACGAGTCCATTAATTCAAACAATGGGACCTTAGAGCAACGTTTATATTAAGGCCCCACAGTCGGAAATCTTTACTCAAGCGTGAATAAGCTTGGATTGCCTTGACGTCACATATATAGGGGGAGATATCCATAGGTAAGCAGCCTACAGTTACGTATGGGGATTTCTTTCAGTACATTGGCATTTATTTATGTACAAATGGGTTACAAATCCGATCTTGAATTATAGGAAAGTGTATAATTATTTACACCTATACACTATATTTCTAACAATTAAAAATAAGCTTACCTAATAGTAATAATGCTTCGTTCTTCAATAATTCTGATGTTTTATCCCCACTATCACAACCTTGGCTTTACACTCATGTTATGGCAATCACTGCCGGTATCGCTTGCAAACCGTTACAAGCAGGTAACACACCGTGTTATCACCACCACCCCCTTCTCTACCTCATGCGCATTTCCACCGATCAAACCTACCTACCCCTCCCATCTCCTCCAAGAGGATCTTCACCAGGAAGTGACACCGCAAGAGCGACAGCAACAGCAACAACAGCAGTCAAGAGCTTCTCTGCCGTATTACATCATTTCTCCAGCATCATTACCTCCATTCTTCTTTCCATGCTTCCACCCCCCCCCCCATCATTTTATTCTAATGATATGGTCCAGTTTTGGGCCAGTGCTAGCATGTGCGCAGCGCCACGCGGTACAGCGAAGCATTGTCCGGGGGCAGTCATGGGGGAAGCCTCTGTGAATAATGCACGGGTGGCTGATGACAACTCAGCCGTGGCGAAGGCTACTTGGCTGAAATAAGTTGTGGTGCGAGATGATGTCATCGAAGAGAGCAGGTGTTGGGTAGACGAAGAGGGAGGAGGCAGGTGTTGGGTGGCGAAGAGGAAGAATGGTAGGTGTCGGGTAGGCGATGTGGGAAGGATACAGGTGTTGAGACGGTGGGAAGGGAGAGTAGACAATGGGTGACTGCCTGGCATAGGTGGAAAAAAGGAAGTTTGGTGGAGGATCTTCGGTGAAAAGGTAAGAGGGGTATCATGTTAGAGGGGTAACATGATGCTGGTTGCAAGTATCTACAGGTCATAAGCAGCTCGGATCTTTAATGTATAATAATAAACTTTCATTAAGAATCACGTAATATGTTGAACCTCACTTGATATGTTGAACCTCACGTGATATGTTGCACCTCACGTGATATGTTGCACCTCACGTGATATGTTGCACCTCACGTGATATGTTGCATCTCACGTGATATGTTGCACCTCACGTGATATGTTGCACCTCACGTGATATGTTGCACCTCACGTTATATGTTGCATCTCACGTGATATGTTGCACCTCACGTGATATGTTGCACCTCACTTGATATGTTGAACCTCACTTGATATGTTGAACCTCACGTGATATGTTGCACCTCACGTGATATGTTGCACCTCACGTGATATGTTGCACCTCGCGTGATATGTTGCACCTCACGTTATATGTTGCATCTCACGTGATATGTTGCACCTCACGTGATATGTTGCACCTCACGTGATATGTTGCACCTGGCTGCAAGTGCCCAACATGCTTATTTCACCATAGAAAAACACATGGGATAAAAAATCAGGTTTCTTGTTTGAAAAAAAAAAATGGTTTTATTGATTCAAGATGATCTGATGAATCGAGTGGGAATGGGGAGGACATTTTTTTTTGCTTGAGAGGATTTTTGCATAGTACTTTTGGTTTAGTATGTAATATTTTTACCGATAATATTATGATTCTAGAAATACATAACCAGTTTTACGTATTGTCAATATCATGCCTTTTCGTATTGATATAATTTTAGTTCGTATGGTTTTTACTCCTTAATTTCAAGGCCAACGCCAAGTACTGTTGGATATGCCACTATAATAATTTAAATTTGCATAAGCGAGGTTCATCGTACCCTCGTGCAACTATGATCACATCGGATGTCTATTACCCTTTTATTATTCGGAAGTTAAATTCTCGCGAATACCGTAACCTGATTGCAATCAGTTATCGTAAGCACAGCGATCGTGATGCTCAAACATATCAAGGAGGCGCTCAGAGCTTACTACTATCCGCGGTAACCACATATGAATCCTTTACACAGTTCCATAGCGTACTAATTGAGCTGTTCCATAGCGTACTAATTGAGCTGTTCTATAGCGTACTAATTGAGCTGTCCCATAGTGTACTAATTGAGCTGTTCCATAGTGTACTTATTGAGCTGTTCCATAGTGTACTAATTGAGCTGTTCCATAGTGTACTAATTGAGCTGTTCCATAGTGTACTAATTGAGCTGTTCCATAGTGTACTAATTGAGCTGTTCCATGGTGTACTAATTCAGCTGTTCCATAGTGTACTAATTGAGCTGTTCAATATTGTACTTATTGAGCTGTTCCATAGTTTACTAATTGAGCTGTTCAATATTGTACTTATTGAGCTGTTCCATTGTGTACTAATTCAGCTGTTCCATAGTGTACTAATTGAGCTGTTCCATAGTGTACTAATTCAGCTGTTCCATAGTGTACTAATTGAGCTGTTTAATATTGTACTTATTGAGCTGTTCCAGGCGCACTTCCCTAAAATAACAAAAGAGCTTCAGCATAAACTGGCTGAGAATCCGTGGATGACTCCTGGCATACTTGTCTAAAAAAAAAGATTCTATACCGTAGATAGAAAAGGCATTCCCTCACGCACAAACGTGGGTGGAAGCGGTATGAAAACGCCTTCACTAAACTGACTATCTTGCTCGTGAAAATCATATCTGAACTCTGATTAAGACTGCTCAAGGAAATATAAAAAAAGTCTGGAGGATCACTAACAACCTTTCTTCGGGAAAATAACCAGAGATTCAATAACTATTGATGAGGAAGTCATCATGGATCTACAAACGGTTTCAAATGCGTTCAATAGTTGATTAAATAGTTTACCTGGTACTATAAGTAAATTTAATATCCGCCACAACATTCATTGTGAGTATTGTATTGAATAATGTTATCCCTGAGCAGCCAATCTTCAACCCTGTGGACCAGAGCAATAATAATTATAATAAATGGTTGAAAAAATAGATGCAGCTTTGGCTGGGATATCAAGCCAGACATTATTGAGGAAATCTCTGAATTATTGTAGCTCCTTCGAACGAGTTCATCAACAAGTCACTTCACCAGGGAGTTTTACCCGCCGCGCTGAAGGGCGGGTTAATTAGTCCAATTTAGAAAAAATATAAGCATAACCGTCATAAGAAACTATCACCCAATATCAGTCCTGCCCGCCATAAGCAAAGTTTTTGGAAACTCTTTTTATGCTAGATTATATTAACACATTCAATTTAATAACATACTTATCCAAAATAAATATGACGTCCTGTCTTTCAATAATACATAACATGTTTTATTAAAATTCACCGGAGATGTTCATGTATTTGATAGTAGGGAAAAGCACTGTGGCACCTTTTATGGACTTCGGCAAAGCTTTCGATTGCGTGAACCATGAAATTTTGTTAGCATAATTCCATAACACAAATTAGATAAAAAGTTACCATATTAATAGAAAGCACTTAGTGAGATGGAACATACAATCTTCGTCGGTAAATACGCCTAATGTGGGTGTACCGCAGGGGTCGACCATTGGACCTTTGATCCTCCTTATCTACATCAATGACACTATAAACAATAGCGACAAGTTGTTCTTTTATTTTTTAAAGAGGATTTGCAGTGTGCTCGACCGTAAAAAAACATTGCTAATATGAATAACCAAATGATTGGCATTTCAACCCGGCACACATCAAATAAGTTGACGCTAAATGTCGACACGACGCAGGTTATGATATTTCCTGGGAAGACCAGAGACTTAACTGGAAAGATCACGTCTCTATTCGAAATTGACTACCAATTCCTCGAAAATGTCTTTTATAGACCACCCTTATCCATCTACTTCTGACTTATTGATTAAACTTGTATGCTTCTACCGACAAATTTTAAGAAATGTCCTACCATTCATCGTCAAAAGCGTGTCATTTGAACACAATCTCTTGCCAGCAGACGTGGCCACACTTTGCCTCTCTTGTCAATGGAATATTCTCCCAATGTGTTCCATTATTACCCTTTCCGCCGCAGTGTTTGCTTACCAAGCTTTGAATCAATTAACTTATTTTGCCAACGATTTGTTTCATAAAAAAATAACCCTAAGTGGAATCTTCGACGCAATACAGATTTGCAAATTCACCATTTCTCATCAATATACTCCCAACTGTTTTTAAGATACAAGACCGCTAAAAGTTGAAATTCGATTGCTACGGATATACGAACGAGTAGCAGCGTAGGCACTTCTAAACGAGTAGCAGCGTAAGCACTGCTATACGAGTAGCAGCGTAGGCACTTCTAAACGAGTAGCAGCGTAAGCACTTCTAAACGAGTAACAGCGTAGACACTTATGAACGAGTAGAAGCGTAGTCACTTCTAAACGAGTAGCAGCATAGGCACTTCTAAACGAGTAGCAGCATAGGCACTTCTAAACGTAAACTAAAATTACACTTGTTTGCACTCGTGCGTGCGAAAATTCTTGAATCGTCATTTACTTCCTTCGTGCAGTTTACCATGTCAACTATCGTCATTTACTTCCTTCGTGCAGTTTACCATGTCAACAATCGTCATTTACTTCCTTCGTGTTGTGTACCATGTCAACAATCGTCATTTACTTCCTTCGTGCAGTTTACCATGTCAACAATCGTCATTTACTTCCTTCGTGCAGTTTACCATGTCAACAATCGTCATTTACTTCCTTGGTACAGTTTACCATGTCAACAATCGTCATTTACTTCCTTGGTGCAGTTTACCATATCAAGAATCGTCATTTACTTCCTTGGTGCAGTCTACCATGTCAACAATCGTCATTTACTTCATTCGTGCAGTTTACCATGTCAACTATCGTCATTTACTTCCTTAATGCAGTTTACCATGTCAACAATCGTCATTTACTTCCTTGGTGCAGTTTACCATGTCAACAATCGTCATTTACTTCCTTGGTGCAGTTTACCATGTCAACCATCGTCATTTACTTCCTTCGTGCAGTTTACCATGTCAACAATCGTTATTTACTTCCTTGGTGTAGTTTACCATGTCAACAATCGTCATCTACTTCCTTCGTGCAGTTTACTATGTCAACAATCGTCATTTACTTCCTTCGTGCAGTTTACCATGTCAACGATCATCATTTACTTCCTTCGTGCAGCTTACTATGTTTATTTAGGGTCGTCGATTCTCTGTTGGATTCCATCAGTCGAGTTCACAGTATTTATAAATAAGTCCTGCAGATTTAGCAATACTTATTATGGAGAGTCATACGCGAGGCCTGCGACGGAGACATGTTTGAAAAGGACGATGAGAAGAGCAACACTTAGAGTACATATGCACATAGAGATACGGAGGCACAACGTTCCCACGACAACAACCGGTCTAATAATTGATGGCATATCGAACAGGCTGAGAGGAAAAAATGTCGCCAAAACGCCGTCTATTTTGTCCTAATCCGATTAGCATTTTTTTAATAAACGTATCCAAATGTGTGGTGTACACCATTGCCATGCAAATGAGATTGCCGCCCCTAGGTAGAGATGAATGGGAGCTAAGCAATTGTTTTTCGAGTCTGAAAATCACCTTCATTGACATCTTGAACAAGAAAGAATTGACATATTCCGAAAAATTTACTTTTCTGAGACCTGATTGATAACTAGGATTTTTGTGTCCTCGACTTCAACTCACCTATTCCTAAATAAACTTCTCGATATTCACTTTTTCTGATATTTCCCTTTTAGCTAAGTCATCAGAGATATTTATTCTTGTAACCGCGAACACTCTTCGAGAAATCTAAAACTACCCTTCCACAACTGTCCCGGCTGAATCCGTCAGTGAACACAGCCCATCAGGCATTTCCGTCACCGTTCCAAACTTGAATTTCTCCCATGACACCGAAGTCGAAAATCTCTCCCTCGACTTGCAGGTAGCTTGAACCTGACCCTCCGGTTAAGTTATTCCTCAGCTTACCTGCATTGCTATTCTCACTGACTTAGTCATCAGGCAGATATACCTCCACAACGTCAGCAGGCAATCCACGCTCCTATGCCAACACGTATATGAGATCCAGTACGCTCACAGCCACACAGGGCGGCTGCATCATCAATGTCGTCAACCTGTTCCAAACAGGTTTTGAACTTCCGCCCGGATCCGTCGTCGTCTTGCGCCACAGACGTGAAGCTGCAAGATGCCGATGCTGTAAGGCGTATTTGGCTACGTCACTCTCCAAGTTGAGTAGTCAGCTTGACCGGAACAGACGAAACCAACTGCCTCTTGAACTATCAATTCGCTGTTCAAAATGGTGTTGCCTCTACGAGGAGGGTCAGAGTGTGTTGGATGTGTTGTTAGCTGGCTGAGTTGTGTGACACTATAAACGGAGTAATAATTAAAAAAAATACATATATTTAGAAATGAATAATGAATAATCATTTGAGTCCATACTGGATATATGTTCAGCATTTCAATAAATAATGTTTTAGGCAGTACATAAATTCAATTGTGATTGAAGGATTAATAATTGAGACAAAAAGATGTTTGCAAAACTATGCCACATTATCACTATTTTCATTTGGTCTCATTCATCACTTGTGAAAATTAATTGCATCAAGATTGTCTTATTTTCTGGAATTGTTTTGTGAATTACTCGATATTTGTTGTTGTTGATGTGCACAGAATTGTGACTTTTTATGGTCTGGTTACATCAATTTGCCAGAATTTATACGTAATGAAAGAAAATATTGTAAGTAGCCTATTGGTCGTAACGTATTCCGAAAAACAACGCAACAATGAACTTTAATTATGTTCGTTCCGTTGGACTATCACCCTGACCCTTCTCTTGACCCTAGTATGCCTGGAGCTGTGACTTATGCAAAGGGTGTCCACGGTCGAGATCACAGTGTCAAGATGGGGACTGAGCAATAGGGAGAAGAGAGCCTAAGGGGTGGGGTTTCACGGGCATATGTCTTCTGCCTCATAGTTTTGCTTTGAAACAGTTGTGATTTTTTGGGCATTTTTTCATCCTGAATTACCCCAAAAAAAAAGGTTTTGTCTGTGAGCGATTGTTTATTTTTTATTTCTAACTGCTTGGAGTGGTCTAAGAGTAAAGAAACAAAGGTATATCTTAAAAAATTCAAACTTATTCAAACGCTGACGGAGACGAGGGACATAACATCTGTGTAGTGAGATATTGCTCTATTAGAACCCTTCACCCTGACGAAGGTGGGGGACATAACATCTGTGTAATGAGATATTGCTCTATTAGAACCCCTCACGCAGAGGAAGGTGGGGGACATAACATCTGTGTAGTGAGATATTGCTCTATTAGAACCCCTCACGCTGACGGAGGTGGGGGACATAACATCTGTGTAGTGAGATATTGCTCTATTAGAACCCCTCACGCTGACGAAGACGAGGGACATAACATCTGTGTAGTGAGATATTGCTCGATTAGAACCCCTCACGCTGACGAAGGTGGGGGATATAACATCTGTGTAGTGAGATATTGCTCTATTAGAACCCCTCACGCTGACGAAGACGAGGGACAAAACATCTGTGTTGTGAGATATTGCTCTATTAGAACCCCTCACGCTGACGAAGGTGGGGGACATAACATCTGTGTAGTGAGATATTGTTCTATTAGAACCCATCACGCTGACGAAGGTGGGGGAAATAACATCTGTGCAGTGAGATATTGCTCTATTAGAACCCCTCACGCTGACGAAGGTGGGGGACATAACATCTGTGTAGTAAGATATTGCTCTATTAGAACTGTTCACGCTGACGAAGACGAGGGACGTTAACATCTGCCTAGTGAGATATTGCTCTAACTATGCCTAAATCGATGTTAAATCCCCAAGTCCCAAAAATCCTCAAATACTTGCAATCTTTCAATCCTTTCTTACTACAGGAGACCTCAGCCGGTGTCCCCGGTTTTAGGTCCGTTGTTGGCGGGAAGCGGCGCCTCGCTTCAGTGCCGCCCTTCCGCGGCCTCTCAGGAGGAGAGATGAACGATAAGAGGAAAGGCGGGCTGGGGAGGAGGCTCCTCACGAAAACACTGATATGGACGTCTCAGGGAGAGAGAACAAAGATGGCCAAAATACAGCAACTCAAAATGTTTTATATTATTTTGTCTGATATTCACCTCGATTATTCTCACAAATACTCTGCAAAATACACTGCCTAATCCTGGCTAGGTGCTCTTCACGAGGACACTGCTACTGATTCCTCACACAGTCACTGCTATTGATTCCTCACACAGACACTGCTACTGATTCCTCACACAGATACTGCTACTGATTCCTCCCACAGACACTGCTATTGATTCCTCGCACAGACACTGCTACTGATTCCTCACACAAATACTGCTACTGATTCTTCACACATACACTGATATTGATTCCTCACACAGACACCGCTACTGATTCCTCACGCAGACACTGCTATTGATTCCCCACACAGACACTGCTACTGATTCCCCACACAGACACTGCTATTGATTCCTCACACAGACACTGCAATTGATTCCTCACACAGACACTGCTATTGATTCCTCGCACAGAGACTGCTACTGTTTCCTCACACAGACACTTCTATTGATTCCTAACACAGACACTGCTAGTGATTCCTCACATAGACACTGCTATTGATTCCTAACACAGACACTGCTAGTGATTCCTCACACAGACACTGCTATTGATTCCTCACACATACACTGCTATTGATTCATCACACAGACACTGCTGCTGATCCCTCACACAGACACTGCTATTGATTCCTCACACAGACACTGCTACTGATTCCTCACACAGACACTGCTACTGATTCTTCACACAGACACTGCTATTACTTCCTCTCTCAGACACTGCTACTGATTCCTCACACAGACATTGCTACTGATTCTTCACACAGACACTACTACTGATTCCTCACACAGACACTGCTACTGATTCCTCACACAGACACTGCTATTGCTTCCTCTCACAGACACTGCTACTGATTCCTCACACAGACACTGCTACTGATTTTTCACACAGACACTACTACTGATTCCTCACACAGACACTGCTATTGATTCCTTACACAGACACTGCTACTGATTCCTCACACAGACACTGCTATTGACTCCTCACGCAGACACTGCTACTGATTCCTCACACATATACTGCTATTGATTCCTCACACAGACACTGCGATTAATTCCTCACACAGACCCTGCTGTTTATTTCCCACACATACACTGCTACTGATTCCTCACACAGACACTGGAACTGATTCCTCACACACATACTGCTATTGATTCTTCACACAGACACTACTACTGATTCCTCACACAAATACTGCTATTGATTCCTTACACAGACACTGCTATTGATTCCTCACACAGACACTGCTACAGATTCCTCACACAGACACTACTATTGATTCCTAACACAGACACTGCTAGTGATTCCTCACACAGACACTGCTACTTATTCCTCACACATACACTGCTATTGATTCCTCTCACAGACACTGCTACTGATCCCTCACACAGACACTGCTATTGATTCCTCACATAGACACTGCTACTGATTCCTCACACATACACTTCTATTGATTCCTAACACAGACACTGCTAGTGATTCTTCACACAGACACTGCTATTCATTCCTAACACAGACACTGCTAGTGATTCCTCACACAGACACTGCTATTGATTCCTCACACATACACTGCTATTGATTCATCACACAGACACTGCTACTGATCCCTCACACAGACACTGCTATTGATTCCTCACATAGACACTGCTACTGATTCCTCACACATACACTGCTATTGATTCCTCACACAGACACTGCTACTGATTCCTCACTCTGACACTGCTATTGATTCCTCACACAGAGACTGCTACTGTTTCCTCACACAGACACTTCTATTGATTCCTAACACAGACACTGCTAGTGATTCTTCACACAGACACTGCTATTCATTCCTAACACAGACACTGCTAGTGATTCCTCACACAGACACTGCTATTGATTCCTCACACATACACTGCTATTGATTC
>SDVV010007069.1:6519-18007 GCA_016164225.1 Gammarus roeselii
ATGGAAGGGATTTGCGGGGAAGGTAGACTTGGACTTTGGGCTGAGGTTAGAGACTGGTAGCGACGGTGAGAGCTTGAGGAAAGAACGGATGGAGGGGGGTAATATTTAGGAGGGATTGGCGGGATAGGTAAAGTTGGATTTTGGGCTGTGGAGAGGGAATGGTAACGAAAGTGGGAGCTTGAGGAAAGAACGGGTGGAGGGGGGTAATATATGAAAGGGATAGACGGGATAGGTAATGTTGGAGTTTGGGTTGAGGGTAGGGAATTGTAACGAGAGTGGGAGCCGGAGAATGGAGTGGGTGGAGGATGATATAGCGATAGCTAGTATAGTTTAGAAGCACACTCTAAGAAAACCTTACAGTAAATGAACTATGATATTTTTTACTAACTCAGAACAATATTAAAACCAATAAGAATTCAAAGTGCATTCACGCTGTTCTGTAGTTGAAAAAACACTGTATAACGATACAAGCATATTACTTCCTCATCGTTGATAACGACGTTCTCTGATGATTACGGATATTACAATAATCATTTCAGTAAAAATAACCAGAGACAGAATACTAATTGCTCTTCTACAAAGTGTATTCAATGATAACAATAATTGCTTAATTGAACTTAATAGGGGAACATTACATTTTGCCATTTGCGTTCATATACTTTAATTTTTGCATTCAAGTCACGAAATATCATTTAAAAAAAATTCTAACCGGAACGTTTCGATCTTCTTCCTAGTCCAATATTTTTCTAGCTTCAGGAGCCTCACTGCCATGAGTCGTGTGGTTTACATCATACAGCATCATAGGGCTGTTGATGTTGGTCTGGCGTCCTTGTACGAACGGAGCAATGACGCCAGTAGAACGGGTGATGTTTACTGTGGTAATTCTACACTCGGAGTTTAAATATATTTGTTCTCGCTGTTATCAGGTGATAACAGTTCTCCAATTTCAATATTAGATGAGTGAATTCAAACGTCCTACGTGGATCTATTAACACCTCCGTAGCAACTGCGGAGTGCTCAAAAATATATTATTCATAGGGGGCGGAGAAACACAATCACGACAAAATTCTACCAATTCGTATTGACGAATGACAGCTGCTGTTCATGATGTAACCCACACGACCCATGACAGTGAGGTTTGAGTAACACGCGAAAGGATTAGGAAAAAAATCGAAAAGCTCCGGTTGGATAAAATTTGGAATGATATTTATTGTCTTGATTGCAAAAAATTCAGTACGTGCAATCGAATAGAAAAAAATATTTTTCCCCTACGAAGTTCAATTAGGTAATTCATAAAGAAAAATCAAACATTACATCAATGCAAGTTGAAGTTGTAATTTTATCATTGAATGCACTTTATAGAGGTAAAATAGTTTTCTGTATTTGATTATTGTTTAAAAAATTATCATTGCTTATTAAAATAAAAATAGTTCAATTCAGCAAACTTTACATTCAGGGTAATTATCTTACCCATACTGTTTTCTGACATTATTCCATCGCATGCAATATATTATTTCTCTCATCTGATATGACTTATGTGGTTATGATTAGAATTATGGTTTACATGCATGCAGGTGATGAATTATTTATGCATTTCCATTTCATTGTCCTAATCGAAAAAGTCTTACATTGAAAACGTATACCTTGTGTCAAAACCTCAATATTTTAACATAATAACAATATTCATTACTTTGCAGTTGGTGTAATCACTTTACAAAAAACTAAATCGGAACTGATTAAATCATCTATCTTGACCTGTCAATTCTCTCCGTTCTATCATCAATAATTATTCTAACTTAGAATTATTCTCATCGCAATCAGCACTCTCTTATTCAGGTTGTAGTTCGGAAGGAGGAAGTCAAGTACCTATGTTACCTCAGAGATAGGCACTCAATTCCTTCCCTACAGAGAGGGATTTTGTGAGAATGTCGTTTCATGGATGGATTATAATAGCCCAAAAAAATATTTTCCAAACCGCTGGCTGAATCAGAGCGAAAAAATATTAATATCATGATGAATCTCATTGTCATGTGGATGCCACTGGCTGGATCACGATCAAGCTCATTGTCATGTAGATGCCACTGGCTGGATCATGATCAAGCTCATTGTCATGTAGATGCCACTGGCTGGATCACGATCAAGCTCATTGTCATGTTGATGCCACTGGCTGGATCACGATCAAGCTCATTGTCATGTAGATGCCACTGGCTGGATCACGGTCAAGCTCATTGTCATGTAGATGCCACTGGCTGGATCACGATCAAGCTCATTGTCATGTAGATGACACTGGCTGGATCACGATCAAACTCATTGTCATGTAGATGCCACTGGCTGGATCAAAATCAAGCTCATTGTCATGTAGATGCCACTGGCTGGATCACGACCAAGCTCATTGTCATGTAGATGCTACTGGCTGGATCAGGGCATTAACGAAGACCTATAACTCGATGCACTCCCAAATGTGTTCATGTTGGTCTCCATACTATTGCTCGACACACTATTCGGGTACAATGCAAGAAATGTGCACGTTTCACATTAATCCTTTCTGGCAAGGACTATTTACTGATGAGAATCAAGAATTTTACGACTTTGGATTCATTTTAATTCAAATGGTTGTAGAATTTCTTACTGAAAAACTGATGTTAAACGTATTAGCCTTTGATCATAAGAAGAATGTTTCGTGTTTTAAACCTAGTTATATTCTGGATATGCAGAGCCTAGGCATTTTTAATTTTAACTAACCGAGGCTGTTCGGGTACACAGACATTTGAATGTACAGTACATCAGAACCTTTATTCGATCTTAACCATTGATAAACTCTTCAGACGATTACTGAAAGAAAAAATGTTAATTAGGCTACCGTTTGATGCAGCTTATAGTATATCCTTACGCTGAATTGTAGACTCCAGATGGCGATTACAGTTATCAGAATTCCATAAGAAATTGATGTCCAATACATTCGAATAATGCTAAGATGAAATTCATCAAAAAAAATATGAAAGATTTCATGAGTTCATTGAGTAAAAAACGCGATGAAGATAGGACGTCATCAAGTATATACTTGATGAAGTAAATATCCTATCAAGTTCTAGATGATGACATCACAAGAGCTAGAATAATAGTCGCTTATGAATGACTGAACCAGTGAGCCGCCTTATGAAGGGTGATTATTGCAATGTGCATCTATTATGAAGGTGACGTCCGTCCTGTTAGCTCATATGTGTTTAGAACCGATCTTGCAGTAAAGACTAATTTTGAAGGAGAAATCGCATTAGCTCGCTTGAGTTTGGGACCGGAAACTTTACTTTGTACTGGTCGTTTGAAAGTGGAAGAGTTGTCCTACAACATAGTTTTCTTTCCACGTCCAAACGTTTACGCTGTCGAGTATGTTTGAAAGGAGAAGAGTTTCCTAAAACATTGTGTTTCCTCTCCACGTCCCACCGTTTACGCTGTACAGTACGTTCAAACGGAGAAGAATCTCCTACAACATGGTGTTTCCTCAAAGTCCGAGCACTAAATCATAATGTTTTCAAATATTAATGAATCAGAAACGAAACGAATTTGAAACTACTATCCACTCGCTGATGGTGGCCGCATCTGCGGGGCACCCAACCGTCGTAAACCGTCGTATAGGTGGCAGCGTCGGCGCCAGATAAGCGTTTGTTATGCCCTCAAAATTGAAGATTCCCTGCGAAGGGCCAAAAGCACAATGAATAACTAGTAAATGAGCACAAAGTACCATTCAATTTTTAAATCATGATTTCGGCCAAAAACTGCTCCAATTAGACTCGATGATAAACATTTTGGTCATTTCAACTTTGATGCAACATAAGAAAACATTATTTTAGATGCATTATTCGTTTGAAGTATCATATGTTGTTGTAGAACTCTTTTCTTTTTGAACGATGCCTTGGGTTGGCCACAACGACGTTTGTTTTGCGGACGCTAAGCGATTCGGTGCTAGCAACTTATGGTCCTACCAATTTTCGTTGCAAACAATATCGAATAAAAAACTGCTTTTAATAATATTATATAAGGAATAGGTTATAAATAACTGCTCGTTAAATCTCCAGTATACAATTTACAGTCGTAAATTCTTTCTGCGCAAAAAAAATCTACCGTAAAGACACGTCCCTTTCAGGTTTAAAAAATTTGGAATTGATTTCACAATTGGTCGGTTTCTACCGATTTGGTGGGGGATTCTCATTTCTAAGAGCGCTTTGTTGGTGCTCTCTTTATTGTGGATGCACGCTCTATGCCATCGTGGGACCTTGAATTGTTTTCCCTTATGTTTTTAATCATTCATTTGTTCTGTATGGGATTCTAAATTGAAACCAAGTCCCATATGTGTCTCGTTTGTTAAGCATGAGAACACAATTTATGAAATAGGAATAGCTTACAAGCAATTCATTTATTTCCTTACTTCACCAATGAAAGAGCAAAGAAATTTTCTATTTCTTCCGGACATGTTCTTTACTCAGAAATCATGGATGGCAACCAAGCTAAAGTTACATTGGCCTCTGAGAAAAGTGGTGGAGAGATCTCCATCTACTGGCCGACTCCGAATTACTGTAACTTTCTGCAAGGTGCCAGGCCCAACTTTTCTGATCGGTTCTGAGTTTCCTGACGAGTCAACATTACCAAAAAAGGTTTTCCGGCCTTCGGTATGATTTCATCAATTGTTCAAAAATCATTTGAATAGTGCACGAGTAGATTTAGGTAATCAGGAACATATTTGATTATTTTAAAATAAGCGCAATGAAAAATTATGGTTGTTACAACTTTGATTTGAAATTCAATATGGTTGCAAACACGGTAGTTGCCATACTGTTTCAAGCCTGAATCGATACTGATCTGCCTCTTGTAGTTCTATTACTTTAAGTTCGATCAACCAAGAATCGACCACGTCATGGCCATGGTTCTCATCTGTAAGCCATCTTGTGAGGACCACTATATCCACTATGGCTCGTCATTTATAAACCATAGGCCCACCAATGAACTTGGATTATTCAACAGCTGCCGACCTTAATTTTCTTGATAACAAGTAATGCCCTTTGCTGCGCTTAGTAGACATTATCCACGTGACCGGACGCCCGCCCGCTGGCTTAGCTTGTGACCACACACACACACACACACACACACACACGAGAGTCCAGCCAAACCTAATGATAGTTTTAACGGCGCACTGCAAAGAGCCCGGTGCTTGCGGAAGTAATTCACAGATAGATAATTAATCTTCCATTATTTGTATCATCCTTCAAGAAATACACATACAAAGTTCCTAGGTTTCATAACAGAACAATCCGATGATGCTCGTGAATGTTTATGATAAAATGAGACAAAGTCCCAGAAGAAGTTCAAGAATTTATTGTACGTCCTCATACATAAACAACTGTCTAATTTCCTGATGCGCTGATATAATTTTTGTTCAATTGGATTTGATGAAATTCCTGATTTGCAATCAGGTGGGTGAATTTAACTCAAAAGAAGGTACCCTTGTGTTCAAATTCGCGCTCAAATCATTTCGAGAATTTTCTCATGTGAGATCTGATTTCTTATAAACCATATACGAGATGGATACTGATTACCTTAGGTAGGATACCATAAGAGACAATAACAGACATTGTATAACAGACATAACAGACATAAGGATACCATAACAGACATTGCGTCACTGTGTGAGGCCCATAGTTATTGGTGCAGTAGCTCTTAAAATTGCATTGTCGTACGGATCCACTGTGATCACTAGCATGAATGAACGTAACTGTTTGTTTCACGTCCGAATATTTGGCAAAATACAGCGACGTCTTACCTGCACGGCTAAAATAATACTAGTTTTTACGCACACATTATCCTATGAACACTTTTATATTCACCAAGTAATAAGTAGGAGACACAAGCACACAGCATAGCACGTGAACAAATACGCCGACAGAGTGCAAGAGAGCTACTTGGTCACGTTAACTGACAGATGCCCAGTGAAGTGGTTGATATTCTGTTTGCCCGACCATGTTGCAATAGAGTTTGGACCATTTCAGAGGATTGTTGTCAGTCATCGGACGGGTGGTCGAGACTAACGAAGCCACACCACTGACCACCGTAACCTTCAGTAGCCATAAGATTTAGTCACCACTGATATCAAGGCAGTATATATCTATGAAATATCATCTATGTCAGTCTTGGATTGGTTTATATTCTGCCATAATTCACTCATGGATATGCAACTCCCAAACATTGATGGCGATGGTTGTATTTCGGTCGAGGTTGGCACGGTAAACAATATCAACTCTGAGCGATGAAGATGGGCCTTGAACATCCTTCAATCAGATATGCATCTTCTTAATGTTGTATTGAAATAGTGTCCCTCCTGGTAAAGCCTCACTTGTTTTAATCGTTCCCTTCCTTCCGATTAATGTAAATACACATTTGACAACTATCAATTAATATTTCTGTACAAAACGTATTTACGGGAGCCCAGCGTTCGCGCTAAAATTATTCCCGCAAACGCCCACTATCGCCACTTCACTTCACCTCACTGTCATGGCCGGACACTGTCATAACCGCTAAAAATCATCCATCCCACGTGCTTTCTACCTAACGATGATTCAGCCCACATGCATTTTCCACCACTTCAAAATCTGCCACTGTCATATCTGCCACTGTCATTTCACCAAAACAGGCGTACTAACCTAACAGTTACCACTTAAATGAAACTTCAATTAAAAAAAACTAAAAAACGGCATTACGTACCCTACTAAAATACGTATGTTTGCCACGCGGGTTAGAAATACGTACCTTTGCCCCGCGGGTTAGAAACACGTACCCTAGGTTAGGTTAGGTTGGGCAGGAAAAGTTTCATTAAAGTGACAACCGGTAAAATGGTACGACTGGTGGCTGATTCTGACGTGGGCTAAAACAGATTTTCGCCAGAATGTCACTGGCAGATATGACAGTGGCTGTTGTGACTGAGGAACGCTATGAATGTTCGCTGTTAAAAAATGGTACATTATGTAGGTAGTCGGAACAACTTGGGGCTGATAAGGCAGTTGGCGGAGATGATAGGGGTTGATCTGACGTTAGCTATAAAAGAATTTAGCGCCAGGGATAGCGACCTGTATTTACTGTTGTACCATCATTCAAGAAAATGTGGTAGAACTTGTACGAACGAACACACCTCGCACCATACTCGTGGGGGCATTTTATAAGATCAAAGGGCTTCTGTTGATTTATTTATGTATATGGCTCAAAAACTACGGGGTTATCGTTTCTCATTCTTGTAATCAAAAATGCATGATGATTTGAGGACCAGGCGAATAGTCTGACGTATCATAACAATAATTAATCAAATATTGTGAAACATATTATACCCAAGACCAGCTACTGACGCATTAAAACAAAGAATCCACCACTTTTCCGTGCGTTGTGTCACAAGTGCAGAGCCTGACACACTATAACAAAAATTATCCCTCTCCACTCCAAGTCCCTTGTCTCACTCTGTCAGTAATCATGTCGCTGGCGAGAAGCCCCGGGCTCCAGAGATCCCTCGAACCGATGCCATCGGCAGACTTGGTGAGCAACACAATAAAAAGGCCGGGCAGGGCCGCTGAACCAGAGCGGTGTGCTCCCTTCTCACGTAAATCACCGAAGAAAGTTCGTATTACTCGATGAAATGGCGACTGAACAAACTGGCGTGAAGATCTGATGTAACGTCATATATTTCAAATACCGGCAACATCACGAAAATTGTGTTTGCTTCCGCACGCAATTATACACGATGGATAGGATTTTGTCGATGTTATAGAAATGAAATATTGGTTCTAATCAGACATTTGTAGAGACTACATTAAAAATACTAGTAAATGATCGTCAATTAACATAAACAATATATAAATCAATGCATTATAATGATTTGCGGCTTCCATTGTATAAAAAGAATTACAGTTTCAAAACCACTTTACCAAATCGTTCAAATTCTGAGAATCCGAGTTCATTTTTTCCCTGTACAAAGTAATACCGCCATTGGCGTTCTCTCTTCATGTTCCTTCAGCTCGAATAGTCATCTGGCCGCCCATTTATTAGAGGCGAAAAGAGCCATGGCTTTGGTCAGGTCTTGCCAACACCGACACTTCTCTTCCTAACCGCGATAAACTGCTCACTTAAGGAACCTGAGATACTCTGCTCACTTAACGTCATAAGCAACTACAAAGGAAAACCAGCCCATTAATTCTTTCAAGCCCTTGTGGTCTCTCAGCTTTGATCACAATCTTGCCTGTTCCCCGTGGAAGAAGCAATTTAAAATATCATTTGGAGCCAAGGAAAAGCCATTACAGGTAATGTGATTGAAGCATGGATTGGTGGAAGTGTTTCACGGGTCACAAATGTTTGCTCATGGGACTCACTGGAGGTGAAGTGTGTTCTTGGGTTTGGA
This sequence comes from Gammarus roeselii, assembly GCA_016164225.1. NCBI lineage: Eukaryota > Metazoa > Arthropoda > Malacostraca > Amphipoda > Gammaridae > Gammarus > Gammarus roeselii. The sequence continues at coordinate 14,948 of SDVV010007069.1, forward strand.
ATTTGATACTGGGGGAGATTGGCTCGACGATAGGTGGCGGTGATGGAGAATTGGTGTGCCTTATGGTAAACGAATTTTACGAGGGTGGGACAAAAGAAATGGTCATTTTTTGAAATAATTTGCATGAGAATATTTTTTTCGCATATATTTAGATGTGCGTATTTTGGTGCCTTCATTCCTGTTATTCAAAAAAGATATGTGCCCTCGAAGAATTCCTGAGGGGGAACAAATAATGATGCGGAATTATTCATTATCTCATAGTGTCTGAGCACATTCTCCATTTCATCAAATATTGAAGGACGCGTGAGGCGATAGATCATATGTGTTGTCCTGTCATTCACATGAACTGCAGAGGAAACACAGGGGAACGAGATGGTCAATTGATGGACAGAATTCGGGAAGGCTAAATTTTAAATAATTCAAAAAATCTAGAATAGTCTCTGACATTTGTAATTCAAATTCAAATATTTGTTGACTTATTCATAATAATTGCTTCCGGTATGAAGAATTAGGATTTCATCATTATCATAATTTCAGTCCGTATCGAAGACTCGATCTCGCGTCCCACGAAAGTAACTTCATACGTCTGACCACCTGGCAATCCAGAACAATAAAAATGGCTGATTTCAGCCATACTACACATTGTACTGTTTAGGTAAGACCAACACTGCTTGGGTATCACTGTACTGCAGCAGAGTAACCGAGCATTTGGTGTTAGAGAGAACCAGCCCATAATATTGTGGGGGAACTGATATGAATAAATTGTGATTTCTGTTCTGGTATTGGGAAAACATCAATCCGTAACCAAGACTTGACCGTGTGTCGCAACACCAGTTCCTCTGTGAATATGCGTTTACTCATGCATATTATTTTTGGTTTGCATCGCCAACTTACTATTTGTAGTGATATAATCACAAATCAGTTCATTATGATATTTTACTACAGGCTTACATCTGCAAATTATATTCATATTTTGTTGAATCATAGATAACTTGCCTTCTTTTTGAAGTTAACCCAATTTTGAAAGAACATTTAACAAGGAGATAAAATTTAACAGAGAGATGTCGACGCATCTTTTTAGGACTAATTGAATTTATATGTTTAATAGTAATTTCCGAATGAATCATTTTATTCTTAATTGTCAGATGATTCATGTAATCTGCATCAAATGAACAGTTCACGATAGAGTTCTTTGAAGATTACCGCATTTCTAGACACCATACAAATTGCATGTAACCGAAAAAGACGCGCTCGGCAATTAGCCTTTTGAAACCTGGATAAAGTACTCAATGTGTCACATATGACATCCACGTTCGGTTACAGATGAATATTGCTGACCTCCAACCCTTGGCAGTGTTTAAGATGTCTGGAGAAAGGTGATGAATATTGAGTCTTCAGTTAACCAACTATAATACTTTATGTTTCTCATAATAATGTCGTTGAAGTACCTGATGACAATCACCTTATTCGCATTGAAGAATGTGACGTCGGTTTGCGAGGAAGTTTTATGACCCTTGTTGTCGAAAAGGATTCAAATGCCAAGTATGATCGTTACGTTTGGCTTCAGCTTAAGGGAAACGAAGAGTCGTAATAAATATTTTCAAGATACATTTGTTAACAAATTGAGGATGATAAACTATTTCCTTCACTGAAATAAATAGTAAATTAATTCATGAAAATACAAATAAAAAGTATTAATTGCGCTCAACAGATTAAATAACACGGATCACTAAGCCGATTAAATAACACCTGTTCCTTTTATGTAATCGTATGCTTGTGACTCCTACTGCCATCAATCAGGCAATACTTGGATATGTATGTAATGGAAAAATGTCGAGTGTTTTCATGAATGAACCAACTGGAAATGGACGCTTCATGATCGCCTTTAAAAGTTCAAACCTGACTTGCAGGAAGTGATTTGTCGAAAAGTAGTGCAGAGGAAAACAAGGAATTAGTTTGAATAATGTTTTCTTTCTCTAGCTTTTGTGAATCTATAAAACTCATCATTGTCGTGTTGAATAATTCCGTGCGTCCCGAATCATGATCGCTTATTGATGAACGAAAAAGGTTTTATTGATGCAAATTACAGAATCTTCATGAACGACTCACATTTTAAGCTGCTTGAAATTAAATGCTTGGTGAGTAGAGCAGCTAAATAATACTCATATCTCGAGATGATTTTTATCATTGAAATATTTCTAGATTTTTTTTTAATTTACGATGGTTTTAAATACTTATCCGCTGTCATATGGCACGTAGAAAACACACCATCGTATGCTAACTAGTGAATTAATCCAGTTAGAACGTTGCTATAATAGCTTGGCCAAAATGAGATCGTCGAATCAATATTCTTGTCCACATCAGAACGTTGCAGCAATATCGTTGTCCCCATTCCATAAACGTGGCAATATCTTAGTCACCATTGGAACGACGCACCATTTTATTAGTAACCATTTCCATGTCGAAGGATTATCTCTCTCCACATAACAACGATAGCGCCTTTTCTGGTAAAGTATTCGGTTTCTATTACCCCGAAATAACGGTCAAACCATGGAATCATGCAGATTGACGTCAATCCAAATGACGGCAATTTACGGATGATGATTGACAATGCCGGTATCCCAACAGAACTTGGTACCAGGGTAACCACCAGCAAGGAGTGTATGAGCCTTAGACAATAACACCGGCTCACCGTTGCAGGAGATCAAGTCTATTGTATGTTCATCATTTGACTAGTCATACTCGAACATGACTTGGAAGTTTTTCAGTTGTATAACTCAATTTATTTCTGCTTTACTCTCTCCATCATTAAAACCCGTCGAATGTTACCAATTTCCCGTGTTGATGAGAACGGGTTATAGCTGCTTTCTGGATGCAGGTTAGATTCGGTACAACATTGTGTATTAACATCTCTCTCTCTCTCTCTCTCTCTCTCTCTCTCTCTCTCTCTCTCTCTCTCTCTCTCTCTCTCTCTCTCTCTCTGTCTCTCTCTCTCTCTCTCTCTCTCTCTCTCTCTCTCTCTCTCTCTCTCTCTCTCTCTCTCTCTCTCTCTCTCTCTCT
>SDVV010007070.1:0-18007 GCA_016164225.1 Gammarus roeselii
CAGATGTCCGCCCACTCCATACAAACGCAACACCCTCCACAACGCTTCCCTGTCAATTCTGTCGTATGCCTTCTCCAGATCCATGAAGGCCCAGAACACATCCTTTCCTTTGGCAAGGTACTTCTCATATACCTGTCTCACTGCAAATATCAGATCGGTACACCCTCTACCACTCCTAAAGCCACACTGTTCCTCTCCAATTGCGCAGTCAGTACTGTCTCTAATTCTTTTGATCAGCACTCTCCCGTACAACTTACCAACCACACATAACAGACTGATACCTCTTGAGTTGTAGCATTTATGTTTATCTCCTTTGCCCTTATATAGCGGAACAATGCAGGGACTGCGCCACTCACTCGGTACCACGCCTGCCGCAAAACACAAGTTCAGTAACCTCACCAACCGTTCGACAATCGATGATAATGCAGGATAAATCATTTATTGTGGCCTCTGCTGTGCGTGTCATTGGATTTTCTTTAATTAACGGTAAATCGTTTGTCCACTACACGAGGCGACTATTTACGATAACTGGCACTAAGGACGCTTGTTATAATAGGGTGATGAATTTCATCGTTGCGATCTCATTGATGTTGTAGGCGACTGTAGTCGGCTTGTAGGAATAACTAATGGCAAGCTACGGCATCTCGGGCAACTCGGGCCTTCAATGTAATTCCACCCATTATTATAATTGACTATTTCGATTGAATTTGTCTCTACATGAACTGTGAAAATTGCTTGTTCCCGTGCCGTATACTAACCGAATTTTGTCAATTTTGTTCACCTGTTCTGAAGGAAATCGAATTGTTCCCGTACCGACAACTAGCTGTACTGGTCCCTAGTTTGTGCTGGGACCTCAAACAGCACATTTGATTGCATTGTTTGTGATGCTTTAAAATAAACGTAGTATAATATGAATAAAGCCGGTCAAGAGGCCTCTCAAGTCAACTCCCTTGCCTCTGGTGCGAACCAGTGGGCCGATGGGGCGTAGAAAAAAACTCCATTTAGGAGGGACCAGCATCCCCTCCAGAGTGCCGAAAACCAAGATTCCAACGGCCAAGAACGTCAGCCTCTCCAAGTTGACCAGCGCCACCTCAGCCGCAGAAGACGACCGGAGAGACAACCGCATCGACGAGTTAACCAGGAACGTCCAGAAAATATTGGAACTACTAAGCCAAGCGACCGGCCTCTCTGAGCAGGAAGCAAAAGTTTTTCGCCGCAGAACCGAGCGCAATTGACGACCGTCTAACGAGACTCGAGGGTCATGTCAAAAACATTTTTCTCCATATCCACGAACTAGTAGAGAACCAACTAACTAAAGAACCGCAACTTACAAAAGTACCTCCACCTCTACGTCCGACGACAACTTCGACAACTCTTCACCCTACAAAAACCTAACCGAGCTCCAAGGGCTGCAAGGAGGAAGCAATACACGCCATTCAATGAACACAACTTGTTCAACAATAATCAGACCTTTCCCGAACACCAGAAGATCACGTTCGACGCCAAAGACAGACCGGTCATTAGTCCAAACAATCTGCGAAAAGAGCTGGGCTCTTTCGCTGGCCGCCTAGTCCTGAGCGTCGCCACCAGCGGCGACGAAGGCTTTGCCATCAGAGGAGACACAAAACTTCAAAGTGACACGATTCTCTCCAGAAACAGACTCTGTGAAAAGCTATGATGCCAAATAGTGACACAACCGACTTTCTCTACAAGTTCAGGTTTGATCAACGATGAAGATATCCCGAAGGAGGAAATTGAGGAGTACATCACTGGACTCGTTCAATACGAAGATTGCGTTGTCGAAGCAAAGGTCGCACCGGAGATCAGACCAAGGAGAGAGATTACCACAGCCCTAATACTAAAATTCAACTGCCCTACTCCACCAAAGTTTCTAGACATGCTCTTCTGCGCCACCGAAACCAAGTTTACACCATTTGAGAGATGTCCGATGCGATGTTATAAATGCCATAAATACTGGCACACAAAAGGAAACTGTGAAGGTAAACGAAGATGCTCATACTGCTCCCAGGACGACCACGACAAACGGGATGATCCCCGGTCGCGCCAGTCCGAGGAACAGCACTGTTTGTATTGCAAAGTAGACGGACACCCCACCAGACACAGAGATTGCCCAGAGGAGGAGACGGAGAGAGCGATCCTCCAATAACAGATAGATCACGGGGTCGGGCGACGAGAGGCTGTAGTCTCTATGCGCTCTTCAAAGAATGACCCTCCTACCCGGGAGAGAAGATCGGAACCATTTCACATCCACTTCCTCATAACGTTCAACGAAAGTGGTGCAAGCAAAGTTGCCTTTTCAACTAATCCATTTATAATGATGAAGTCACTCACCGAACAACTAGGAGAAAAATCGAAAGAAATACAACGACAGGGAAAAAAATATCTGACCTACGTCACAGAACTTGAACAAAGTAACGCTATACAAAAGATAACCACTTGAACAAACTCAAAGCTACAGTTTAAATACATCCGTCCTTCAACGATACCAAACGAATTATATACACCTCCCGTTAAACGCCTACAACCGATCACAGTGCTTTTGCTGGATGTCTAGCTGAAAACTACGGAGTTACCGAAGTCCGTCAAGCAACATGGATAAAATCACGTAACGCAAGTTCTACTGCATACCAAATTACCTTCCCGGGACACGACGCACCGGAATTCATAGTGATCCCGAGTGAACAAGGAAGAACCACAACCTACCCAGTTGCAGCATGGCCCCTAATGTGCAAAAAATGCCTTGAAGACGACCACGTCATCGCATACTGCCAGCCACAAACACCCCAACGTTGCAAGAAGTGCGCTGGGGAGCCCGACAGAAAAGACTGCACAGCCCGCCACCCTAAATGCTACCACTGCTCATGTTTCCACGAGGTAGGCGACCGCGACTGCTCAGTACACACGGACCAAAAAGAAATGATAATCACACAAACGAACGAAGAGTTACACGGAAACATGCCATCCAAATCTGGAAAGACGATAACCCAAACCGCCTCAATTATGCCAAAGTACTCAAATCGACAATCCAACCAAACTCCCCCAACGGCATCCACACATCATCAGGGCAACATCGTAACAAGACCCCAACACTCCTACCTGGCTGCAGTGCTTCCTCACTCAGCCCAGCGACCGCCTCCGAACCAGAGACGCACAGTCCTAGAAATGATTTATGCAGAGACCAGGAGGACGACGAGATGGATGCATCCCCCGCAATCGACCACGCAGCAAGGCTCACTACTATAAAAACGAAAGGGCAAAGAGATGAAGAATCCTCCGATACCCAGGCGCCACTAAGCAAAAAGATCAGTAACAATTCTCAAATAAGGGCCCGCCAAGACCAAAACTCAGAACTTCCTCCACTTGTCTCAAATGCGGCTCCATTCGTGGAAAACTCCGCGAGGGACACGATCCCCCGTTAACAAACCCGACTCACAATCACGGCCTCGCTGACAGCGCTTATCTCGAAGAGCTCAAACGCGAGACCTCTGCACAACCAGTCATCTTACCTGGCCCAAATACCACGCACTACACACAACTACCCACAGAGATAAAAAAGGCTACCACAGAAGAAGAGCGCACTCGCTGTGAAGCAAACACAAAGAGCACAACCCTCGTCTTCCCACAAGAGCACTAGCAGCCGCGGCTGCAGCAACCACAGCAGACCACCTTCCACCGAAGGCAGATACTCCCGTGAACACTCCTGACCCGGAACCCCTGGGCAAACTCAAGAACGCGAGCATCACAAAAGCTCCAGCAAATCACGCGACCACTCTAGATCACCAAAACCAAAATATTCTAGTGGAACTGCTAAAGACTCGGAAACAAGAAAGGTGAATTACTATTCTCAATAGCCACCCATAAACCTTTGGTGATAGGCCTCCAAGAGATCAAACTCCGAGAGACCGCCACCTTCAGAATCCCCCAAATATCATACACCGCCGCGAAGACACACCAACGTGACTGCTCACGGCGGAGTGGCACTTATGATCCACCAAAGTGTACCTCAACCCCCCTTCCCCCCTCCTTCCCTTGAAAACAGAGCTCCAAGCTGTCGCCATAAAGATATGCGTCTCAAGGCCAATAACAGTGGTATCCATCTACTCATCACGAAGCCATGACCTCTTGGAAGCACTAATGACCGAATTGCTAAACCAACTGCCCTCACCAATACTCCTCCTTGGAGACTTTAACAGCTACCATGAAACATGGGGATGCGTGAGAACAGACCCCAGGGGAGTGATAATGGCTAATATCATAAACACTCACGACCTGATCCTTCTCAAAGACGGACACCCCACCCGAGTCACTCCTGAAAGTGAAACTGCCATCGATTTATCCATATGCTCCCCCACTCCGGCACCACAACTCGCTTGAGAAGTTTTGCCTTCAACACACGACAGCGACCATAACCCAGTCATCATATCGCTTCTTACCAACCAACCAAGAAACCCTGCCCCACAAGAACTTCGTTTCAACTACCGGAAAGCCAGCTGGGTGGAAAATTCGACACACATCGTGTGGAGTGATATGGGCAACATTCTCGAAAACATTTCGGAACACGGAATCGTCGCTCAACTATACGAAAAGTTTCAAGCTGCAGCCGAAGCAAGCACTCCCCAATATGCCCATTCAACCTTCGCTCCGAAACCATGGTGATGCCGGGAGGTGCAAGAAGCAAGAGATGAGCGTGAAAAGTTATCCCATGCTTACCGACGCGCATGGTCCGTAATGGAACATAGTAATGTGGAAAAGGGCATCTGCTGTATACCGAAAACTTCTAGTGGAGAAGAAACGTGAAAGCTGGGCTCAATTAGTCAATACTATTAATCGAAACACCCCCCTCTCCCAGGTGTGGGAAAAAATTCGACGTATTCAGGGAAAACATGAGCGACCTATTAATATCCTTTCTGACGGAGGCAGAACTTATTCTTCCCACGCGGAAATCGCAAATAAAATAGCTCAGACGTTTAGCCAGATTTCGCAATCAACAAACTAAACGACTGCTTTCCAACGGGAGAAGGACTTGCGAGAAAGCAAACATATTGATTTTACTGCTAGAAACGAATAGGACTAAAACAAACCTTTCTCCCCCATGAACCACAGAGCGCTCTAGACCATACATGTGAAACTTCACCTGGGCCAGACCGGGTACACATCAACATGATCAAAAATCTCCCAAATGACGCCCATGACCATTTATTAAAAGCAACACTCTGTACTCAAACTCATTTTTTCCCGATCACTGGCGGGAATCTATTATTATCCCAATACCCAAACCCGGGAAATACCACGGTGACCCACATAACTTTCGCCCCATCGCTCTTACCAGCGTCTTCAGTAAGACCATGGAGAGGATGGTAAATACGCGCCTGGTCGACTACTTTGATATGCATGCAGGCCTGAACAGCATCCAGTGTGGCGGCCGTAAGCGTTACTCTACGACGGACCACCTTGTAAGACTGGAATCTGACATTAGACAGGCATTCGTCCGAGGAGAACATGTGGTTTCCATTTTTTTCTACGGGGAAGAAGCATACGATACTAACTGGAAAAATGGCATCATGAAAGATCTACACAGCAAAGGGTTGAGAGGCCACTAACCACGTTATATTCACCAATTCCTGCAAAAATCGCACCTTCAGGGTTAAGGTCGGCAATACCCTGTCACCAGCAAATCCGCAAGAAATGGGCGTCCCCCAAGGAAGCGTCTCAGTGTCACTCTTTTTATACTCAAAATCGACCAGATAGCAGACATTCTACCGCGCGACAAAAGATTGCTTTCATCACTATACGTGGACGACTGACAAATAAGCTGCAGGCACCCTAGCCTCTTAACAATTCAACTGGAACTCCAGAAATGTCTAAACCTAATCGGAAACTGGGCCTCCTTAAACGGATTCAGATTCTCGCCCTTCAAAACGAAAAGCATGCACTTTACTCCTGTGCCCGGCTTACACCTAAAACCAGCCCTAACGCTGAACAACACCCCGCTAGCATACGAGAAATCAATAAAACTCCTCGGTCTTGTGTGGGACCCTAAACTCACACGGCGACCTCATATTGCAGTCCTGGAGACTCGCTGCAAAAAAACAACCGGACTTAATTCGCAGCCGATTTGGACATCGGTATTATTATTATTATTATTATCAAATCATTTTATTTCCATCGTCTAGCACTGGGTTTTCAATACTTAGGTATAATATATCAAACTTAGTTTTCATATGCGCGATTTGAATTAGCGAAAAAAGAGATATAAAGTGAATTTGTGACAGCACATCTGTCGGCGGCCGGTTTGTAGCTACTTCATGTTTCAAAACGTGATTCACAACATATGTTATTGGAAATCTTCTAAACAACACATGTGCATGGAATTGATAAATCAATAGTGAATACATCCTAGCTCATCTCTAGTGTGCTGCTGGCTCGCCTTCATGGAACTGAATGGAATTCACAATATACCACATACAAATACACATTCAAATGTGCACACACCTACCTACATACATGGATGACAATAAGTGTAATACACATTCATATGTGCACACACCTGCCTACATATATGGATGACAATCAGTTTATTATACATTCATATGTGCACACACCTACCTACTTATATGGATGACAATTAGTATAATACACATTCCTATGTGCTTATACCTACCTACATATATGGATGAACAATCAGTATAATGCACATTCATATGTGCACACACCTAACTACATGTATGTATGACAATCAGTATAATACACATTCATATGTGCACACACATACCTACAGATATGGATGACAATTAGTATAATTATTCAATTATTATTATATCCTTTATTTCAATCATCTGGCAATGGGTTTTCAATTTTTAAAATAGTACACATGAAACTTTATTACCGTAAACAAAAATTCAATTTGAAATTCACCGCTGGTTCTGATTTCACGCGACAGATTATAAATTATAATATCATAATCAATGATTGACAGCCAACATATTATTTGAGGTAAGAATCAGGAATGCCTTGCACGAAATACATGTGGTTGGGAAAATTACGAAATACATGGGGTTGGGAAAATTACGAAATACATAGGATTTGGAAAACCACCAATACATGGGGCTAAAAAATCCTGAGAACATGAATCGAAATGCACTAACATATTGTTGAGATTGGGTAAGATATGAATACTGAAGGGTTGAAAAGGTGAAATAAATTGTACATAAAATATATACATAGCACTGGATATACATATTTCATGACAAAATGCGATAACATATTGTAAAGATGGGTATAAAACATTTTATGAATAATGATGTGGTGAATAGACTAGATAAGTTATTCATAAAATATATACATAGCACTGAAATATATACACTTCATGACTGCTTGGAAATGATTAAATGATTGACAATCAGAATAATTCGATACTGGAGTGCAGAAACCGAATTAATATACTTCTGTTCTAGAAGATGAAGCACAATATTAGCTTATGTGACAATGGTTGTATCTTCAAAAATGATGCGGTAAATGGTAGATATGACTCGATAAATTCTATTCTCGTCGAGTTGGCCTCTGTCAAAGCTGGGAGCTACCTATCGTTCCTCGAAAGTTCAATTTGAATTTGTCACTGCTCATCTCTAGGGGCCGCCGGTTCGGATTACATGGAGCGAAATATTATTTACAACAGTATCATCTGTGCACAGACAGAAATGTCTATTTCGACAAAATAATTCCAACTACATAGCGTTGGGAAAACCAGTGACACGCGGGGTTGAGAAATAAAAATACTTGGGCGCCGATAAACAACGAAATACATGTGTGGGGAAAATAAGAAGTACATGTGGTGGCAAATCACGCATGCATGTGGTTACAGTCCAAAGAACATGGGGTTGGGACATCAAAACGTTCTTACACATTGTAATGAGTAGCCTACGTTATTGTACGATGACAAAGATATGGATGGATAACATGTATTGTACAGAAAATATGTATACAATATAGGGTTGGGAAAATCGAAAAGCACTAACATATTGTAATGATGGGTCTAAACTATTGTATTAATAATGAAGGGGTGAATAGGCGACATGAGTTATACAAAAAAAATCATACCTAAAATACATACCAAACAATTGAATATACAATATACACACTTCAAGATCGCTAGAAAATGATTAAATAATTGACCATCAGAAATAATACAATGCTGGAGTACACAAGTTGGATGAATATACTTCAGTTTTAGAAGACAAATCAAAATGTTAGCTTGTAAGGCAATGATTGTATCATCAAAAATGGTACGGTAAAAGTTTGAAATAATTCAATGAATTATATTAAAATCGAGTAAACCATTGTCAAGTTAGAAGCTGGCTATCGTTCCTCGAAAAGACTGAGTTCGTATTTTAATTATACTATAACGACTGGAACATTTAAAACGTAGAAATAACAAAACGTTAGTTAACACTTATGGTAATTGGCAAAGACAATTGTGATCGGTAACAACATAGAAAACATATCTATCGTCTGAGCAAAAACGATTAGATGGTGTCTCAATGTTGAGAGTTATGGTGGTGGTGGTTGGTGGTGGTGGTCGCTCATGAACAGAAATGCATTTTCTGGTTATTGGTGTTATGCATTAAGCTTGTGTTTGTTGGCAAAGTTACCGTTTTGAATTGATTGGTCAACAGATGTTCACTAAGCCTATTCTTGAAGGACTTGTTGGATTCAAGATTTTTGAGACTTGTTGTGAGGTTGTTCCAGGATTTTGGTCCAGTAATCGAAAAAGCTCGACTGGCAGTTTCTGTTTTCCTATGTTCAACGTGCAGTGTTTCATTATTTCTTGTGAATCGATTGTTCTTTCACCTCGAGAATATATGTGCCTTTGGCTGCCGGGTGAATATTCTTCTAGAAGATCTTTATGGATTCTGATCAACTCATGGAGTGCCAGTTGTCGATATTCAGCCACTGTAATTTTTCGAGAAGAGGACTTACGTGGTCTCGTTTTCTGTGGTTGTAATCGCATATTATTCTTCCTGAAAAGCTTATACAACGTTGTACTTTCTCTCTAGGGTTTTGGTGTATTTCCCCCAAATTAAAAGACAGTAGTTAATGTGAGAAAATATTGAAGCGTGATCATGATTTGAAAACCAATTCCTTTTTTTGCGGAGTTTAGGAACAAAAGTGTTCCATTCAGCTTGGAACACAGAGTAGTTACGTGGTGTTTGAAGTAAAGATTGATTGGGATCAAACCATACTCCAAGACTTATAACTTTATCTTCAACTTGAATTTCAGATTTGCCTATCCTGATAGAGAAATTCATTTGAGCTGCTTTTCTTTTCGAGTTGAGCTTGAGCTCATTTTTATCATACCAAGATTTCAGATTAGTTACGGCTGTCTCAGCGTCGTCTTTCAGTGCATTCAGATCCGATGCCTTTCGGGAAAGCAATATTTGAACATCATTGGCGTACATTCCCATTTTCGCTTGATTTTTTGTAATTTACAGTCGATGTCATTTACTAAAACCAGGAACAACAATGGTCCAAGTATCGAACCTTGAGGGACCCAGAAGGCAACTGTGGGTGGATTTGACATAGCTGTGTTATTGAGTTCAACTTATTGTTGTCGATTCGTCAGATAACTTTCGAGCCACGTAGGGTCAATTCCGATGTTGCGGAGCTTGCCAAAACGAATTGTATGGCTTACACTGTCCAATGCTTTCGATAAGTCTCGCAATACCACTAGAGATATCTGCCCCTCATCAAATTTTCTGTACAGATCTTCAATGATGCTCATAAGTGCGTCTTCTGTTCACAATTTTTGCCGATCAGCATACTGGCAGTCATTGAACAGCTTGTTTGATTCGAGGTAATCAATCAATTTGATAGATATTACCTTTTATAGAATCTTGGATAGTACAGGCAGAAGACTGATCGGTCTAAAATTGGATGGTTCATCCTTGTCCCCAGATTTATGAATTGCTTTTATAATTGCTTGCCTCCAGATCTCTGGAAAAGTTTCACTAGCTATGGAGGTGTTAATAAATGTGCTGATATAAGGCAAGGTAACAATAAGGCTGTCTTTCAGATATTGTAGGGCTAAACCATCTATTCCCGTAGAATGTGTGTTCCTCAAAGCAAATACAGCTCGTTTTACTTCGTGTTGGTTTCTATTTAACGTTTGCTTCTTGGTCGCTGTATCCATCGAAAGCTTTTGTACTCCATGTATCTGTTGCGTCGCTCTGTAATCTTTGATAAGCTTCCTGGGTTACCTCTTCAAAAACCTGTTTCCCAACTCCAGCGAAGTAGTTGTTAAACATCTCTGAAGATCCTTGAGTATTTGGATAAGTAGGTGAGGTGATCTTTTTTTGTAGGGAACAATTATTTGCAGTACTTTCCAATTTTCTTTTTGATTGTTTTTGCACTGTTCTAGTTCCTCAAGATGGTATTTAATTTTTGCCCTCATGACTTCTCGTTTGATTCTTCTATTTTCAATCCGAAATAATTCTAACCAAGTGATGCTTCGTTTTGCTCTGCGTTTGAGATATTTTTTAAGTGCAATTTCATTTCGCAGTTTTTCTGTAATCCATTTAACCGGCATGCTTTTCATTGTTTTAGTTTCCGTTGGCGCCACAGCATTCAGACATGTGAGAAGATAGTCTGTGAGTAATTGGGCTTGCTCTGTGACGTTATCTGTGCAATGTATCGGTTTTATCATCTCGATGTCTGCCACTAGTTGTGCTCTGAAATTATCCGCGGTGTAATTTCTTTTTGTACGACAGGTTATTTTGTATACTTGTTTCTTCTATTTTTGATGTTAATGGTGCAGTTTATTTCATGGTGGTCCGAGAAAGAATTGGGCTCCATGTCTGTGATAACAATGGAAGACGGATTGTTACTAATGAACAGATCCAATACAGTTTGGAATTCGGGAGTAATTCCTGTTGCACTTTTTATCAGCTGAAGCAGCCCGAGTCTGTCTAAAATGGGCTTTATATTGTTGGATTCCAATATCAATTGATCGTCATTGAAATCTCCTAAGATGTAAAGCGTTTTTCCTAAGCGTATAGCTTCTCGAAATCTTTATTCAATGTATTCAATGTGTAAAGAGAACCAACAACAAACGATCTGTTTTTTCGTTCCTGGATGTTCACCCAAAGGTCATCAACTTCATTGCTGTCGTTAAGCATTATTTGAGAAGAGGTATATTCTTCTCGTACATAAATCACGGTTTCACCTCCTTTCCTTTCTCTATCTTTTCTATAAACATTGAAGCCGTCAATCTCGATGAAGGTAGTGTTAATGTCAGATCCCAGCCAGGTTCAGTCAGACATAGAATGTCAATTGAGTCCTCCTTCATCATCATTTTGATGTGATCGATCTTTGTTCATAAGCCTCTAAAGTTTGTATGTTTAATCACGATTTTATTTAGGTTCTGATGGGTATTTGTAGATATGGTTGCTGAGGGGTGGTCGCTGCTCCCAGCTTGAACAGTTTGTGCCTCTAGTCAATTGTTTTTACTTACAGGACAGTTGGTGTCACTTTGGGATGATGGCAGAGGTATCTCTTCATCGAATATGGATGTATCATTGTCGTATTGCAAAGGAGAATACCTATTGGAACACTGCGCATTTGTTTCCACGTGCTTGTTTCGCTGCTCTGTAATATTTTGTTGTTCAAAATGTGGCTTCAGCGGGTTGGTTGGTGCAAAACTACTATAGTGGTCCACCTTTTTTGCTACAAATATTGAGCATTGAGCAGCTTCATCACTCATAAGGTTGTTTGGATTAATTACAGTTTTCGTTACGATATCCTGGTTTGTCTCATCTTGGATTGTGATTTGTATTTTGAGTGCGTTGCTGAGAATTGCGGGGACTAGATCGCCAAAACTGCTATGGTACTCTTTGTTTTCAAAATGCTTTTCTATCGCGGAGAAGAACCAATCATCTTTTTTTATACTCAGTGAAGGCTTCGTATATCTCTATGTGATTGAAGGATTCCTACATTGCTTTGATTTTTATCACCTCTAAAAGGTTTTCATCGTTAAGTCCTGTTTGTTTTACTAAAGATCCTCTGACCGCGTGAATCATACGATGTCCGTCTGCTAGTGTTGGTTGTCTTTTTAATCTTAAATCATTGAGAATGGTGTCGATGTGGGCGTTCCTGGGAAATTGTTGCAAGTTTTCCGTTACCTGCTTTGGTATTCTTTCATCCGTTTTATTGTTTCTTGTGTCAGCAACACCACCCTCATTTAGATTTTTAATATGCTCTTCAGCAACACTCTTACTGACATTATCTAGGAATCTAGTTGCTAATTATCGAGTGGCATTGTTTGTATTTTTGGGATATCCTTGCTTTCGGTTCTGTTCTTGTTGATGAGAGTAGGCTGAAGCAGAGGAGACCGAACAGAACCAAGGGAAAAAAATTAGATCTGTGATTGAAGAGAGGCACGGCTGAGGATAGCTGAACTGTGCTCGAGAAAGGAATGGATGGAGAGGGGTAATATATGGGAGGGATTAGCGGGATAGGTAGAGTTGGAGTTTGGGCGGAGGTTCGAGAATGGCAGCGAAAGTGGGAGCTAGAGAAAAGAACGGGTGGAGGGGGTAATATATGGGAGGGGTTGACGGGATAGGTAATGTTGGAGTTTGGGTTGAGGGTAGGGAAAGGTAACGAAAGTGGGAGCTTGAGGAAAGAATGGGTGGAGTAGGGTAATATATGGGAGGGATTAGCGGAATAGGTATAGTGGAAGTTTGGGCTGAGGTAAAGGAATGGTTGCGAAAGGGGAGGATTGGGGCTGTACTGCAAGCATAGTTAGACGAATTTGTGTGAGTAATGTATAGTGGAGGAGGAGGGCAGGAGAAAAAGTGACGAGTCGCTGAGGGGATGATATTGCTGCGACCGTGTTGAAAAGACGTTGCATGGGAGCTAATTGTTTTGAGATGATGAGGAGTAACTTATTGGTGATTTCTTGTTTCAATTTAGTTTGACGTTGACAAGAGGGAGCTGGGATGTGAGTTGTCTGTGAGTAGATGTCCTTTGCTGACGTAAGATGGGGTGATGATACGATATTATGGCTATATGATGGAGGTAAGTAGAGGAAGGGAGGAGACCAGAGTAATGATTGCTTGCTTCTGACATTGTTATAGTACAGGGATGGCAATGCCTCAACCCTCTGAGGAACGTAACGTGCTATCATTTTGAAAATTTTGATAATTCCACAATTGTTTAGACTGGCATTCTCTGAATTAAACAATCGTTCGTCGGGGGCACCAGTGAATTCGACTCTTAGTTTGCCTGTTGGGATAACTTTGAACCTCAAAGAGTGGCAAAAACTCATAAAATAGCGACTCTGTTCCATTGTTTTCAAATTGAGGGGTTCTGCCATGTACATCTTAGCATTTTGGTTTTCCGTTAAAATTGCTGTGGTTATTTTGACTACTACTCCCTTTTCGACGTAGTCCGTGAGCACAATAATGTAATTTTTGAATGGATTTGCGCTCCCAATGATTTTAGACAGAGCACCATAGTCGTTAATATTTATCTTTTCAAAAGTGCATCTATCTGAAAGGTCGGACGTTAGCACATTTTTCATGAGGGTATCACCAATGAGTATTGTCCTAGGGGTCTTTGTATTTTCTGTTGACCCTGTGCTGGTGCCTGATGCTTGACAGTTAGCCGGCTTTGCTGTTGCGGATTTTTCTGTTGAGGGGATGATTAAAGGCTCTGTATCGCAGGAATAAATTGGAGTTATTGACTCAGTTCAGAGGTACACGGGGTGGGAGATGGAGAGCTTAGCAACGTTGGGTGAGTATCTGTCACCGAATGAGCAACCCTGTGGGAGAGGGTAGGCTTCTCCTTATCGAGTTTTGGAGCACATGCGCTGGCCACCGGAGTGTGTGCTCAACGCGGCAGCTCTATGTTTATAGGCTGTCTGGTTCTGGTGCATTATTGGCTTATGCATGATATGCAGGCTCTGTTATTCTTGACACATGCGCATTTCTCGCATGTTCCACTATAACACATGCAGCAGGATTTGCTTCTGTTGGGAGTGTGGCTGTGGTGCGACTTGCCGTTAATTCAAGGTTACATTTCCGTGAAGTGGACTACTTAAGAGGGTTGGGTTGTTGTTGGAGGGGCTTAGAGAGGAGGGTGGTGGATGTAGGTCCACTGCACTCCGGCAAGCAGACACGTTAATGGCCGACAAGAGCCGGTAGGCGAGGTGGGGGGGGGGGGGGGGCGAGGTGGGGATGTACTGAGGCTGGACTCAGAGATAGTGGTGAACCTACTGCTTGATGTCACAGGCTGGTCTAGCAATGTCGATTTGCAGTACAGAACACTGCAGTGCGGAACACTGAAAGTACGGAACACTTAGAAAACAAGATACTGCTAATGACATGAACGACAGCTATGATAAAAATGATTGCAGGGGGTGGTTCCTTCAGCGGGAGAAGAGGGTCCCACAAACGAGCGGGCGGGGTGCAGGAAATTGTCCCTCTAACGGGCTGAGAGGGTCCCACTAACGAGCTGGCGGAGAGCAGGAAAGGGCATTTCTGCGGGCGGAGAAGGTCCCACTAACGAGCTGACGGAGTGCAGGAGATGGTTCTTTCAGCGGCGGAGAGAGTTCCCCTAACGAACTGGCAGGGAGCAGGAGATGGGCCTTTCAGCGAGCGGAGAAGGTCCCACTAACGAGCTGACGGAGTGCAGGAGATGGTTCTTTCAGCGGCGGAGAGAGTTCCCCTAACGAACTGGCGGGGAGCAAGAGATGGTCCTTTCAGAGGCGGAGAGGGTCCCACTAACGAGCTGTTGAGGAGCAGGAGATGGTCCCTTCACGGGCTCAAAGGGTCCCACTACCAAGCTTGCGTCGTGCAGCAGATGGTCTCCTCAGCTGGCGGAGAAGGTCCCACTCAACAGTCTGGTGGGGTGCAGGAGATGGTCCTACTGACGAGCGGACAGGGTTTTGGGAGAGGGTCTCTTCAATGGGCGAAGAGGGTCCCACTAACAGGCTAACGGGGTGCAGGAAATGATCATTTCAACGGGCGGGGAGGGTCCCACTAACGAGCGGGCGGGGCTTGGGAAAAGGCCCCTTCAATGAGCGGAGAGGATCCTACTAACAGGCGGGCAGGGTTTGGGAAATGAGAGGGTGGAGAGGGTCCTACTAAGAGGCGGGCGGAGTTTTGGAAATGAGAGGGTGTAGAGCATCCCACTAAACAGGCGGGCGGGATATGGGAAATGAGAGGGTGGAGAGGGTGCCAGTCGGCTCAGACAACGGTTGGAGGGGCGCAGGGGAGGGTGGAGAGGCGTGAGGGCACCCTCGGGGAGGCCTATTGCAGCGAGCACACGGGGAGATAGGGAAAGAGGGCTCTGGGAGGTAGTGTAGAGGTGAGACTCGAGATGAAGACGTTACAGCAGAGTCCTAAGTTTTTTGTGGGATAAATATCCATGCCCCTTCGTTTTTCTTCAAATACTCCTTAGTTTCAGTTATGCAAATAAAATATATATGTGTTTTCGTTATAGAACACTTTGAACAGGTTAATCACTGTATGTTCTCATTTAAATTCAGAAATTGAATAAAGCTTAATAGAATCAGATTGACGGTTACATGAGAAAAATTAGTTCAAAATATTATTCAATAAACAAAAACACTTCACGATATATCTCTGTATCGGGCGCCCCTCTTAGGAGCTTAGAGGTACTAATGTGGGTGCGTTTGTTGTGCGCTGGAGTTTAAAAGGTCTAGGTGTGGGGTGGAATGCTGGGTGTGGAGGGTAGAGGAGTTAACAGAGAGAAACAGTAGGGAACTGTCCACGGCTGGTCTGGATTTGGTCACGTTCACGTGAAACTTTAGAAAGTATGTAGAAACTCTTTTTGTGTGGTATTCATGGATTACTTGGTAAATTAATATTGAAATAGGTTTGTTTGGATATTGATGTCCTATAAACTGAAAGATATGGCCTGGAACACGCATTGCCTGTATTGCCTGAGTGGAACGCGTCCCTTTAAATTCCCTTCTATTGCCAGCACTTACTATACATGTTTGAAGCACCACTCGTTATGTTCAATTTAGCATATATTCCGTTCAAAACACAGTTGGAGATGCATAAAAGATACTTCACAGTGTATCATTGTTCAGTTCAGATTTTCATAGTCCTCTCGGTACCCCTCTAACCGGCCCCATAACACATTGTCCACCCTAAAGTATAAAAGAACCAAAGTCCCATGACTATAACTTATTGTAACTTTTTCATTTTAGTTGAATTGGAGAAATAACAGACGCAAAGATTCGAGATATTCTTGTTGTTCTAACATCGATTAAATTTTAACTTCACAACGTATGTTCTATTAGTTCTGAGTATCCATGAGTTCCAGTCTATTTATTTATTCCCTGTAAGAAAACAGCACTTGGAACAGTGTAGTGGTTTGAAGTACTTGGGCCGGAGGAAGCGGGTGGAGACGTAGAGGCAAAAATGATGGTGTTTGAGTTACACGATACCAACCGAGGGAGAAAGGGAGGAGAGGGAAGGAGGCGAGGCAGGGCAGGCCAGGCAGGCAACCCTCAACAGTCGATGCTTGAAGAAGCCGCGATCACGCTGGAGGAAAAACATGCCATCTTGGCAAGGTCATGTTTTCTTGAAGGAGGAGAAGCAAATCTGGTACATGGATTCGTTAAGCATTGTGAACAATGATACGCTGGTATTAGTAAAGTAGCATATCATTGACTTCATAGAACACTTTGAACACTTCACTCCACAACGTCACCAGTACCCAAGTAGAGCCCTTCACAATGTCTACAACACTTGGAGTTGCGAGGCCTCTAAACATCAGAATATAGCTTTTAAACTGAATATAAATATAATTTATTCTGATTATTTCGTATTCGATTGTTCTGTTGCAGTTCACTGAGCAGTTTATGCTATTTTCAACCACTTAATTGCACGAAGTCTAAGAAAAAATGAATAAAATTGAGGAGCTACTCTGTTCACGTCCTACACCTAACAGGTGACATAACACATGACGTTATTCAGAACATTAATACGCTCGCGCTTTGACTAAGGAGCAATTGTTTGCGGTTCATCAGCCAAAACCACCCTTGAACCTCTTTCCATCATAGTAAATAACGCCCTGCGTATCACAACCGGTGCGTTCCGTTCCACACCCATCGAATCCCTGAAAATGCTTGTTAACGAGCTTCCTCTTCTGCTCAGGAGAGACAAACTCTCACTGCAGTACTACTGTATTTCAGGACAAAGAGCTACTCAATAGTCCAGCACTCAGTGATGTCACCAACATTCATGATAAACGCCTCTTTGCGACTAAGAAGAACATATGGCCACCCTTTTCTCTACGCGTGGACAACTTACTGATCTCGCTGAACATCAGACGCAAAGCAATCAAGCCTTCATTCTCCTACCGATTTTTTCAAATCAACACACTGTGGATGATCAGCGCACCATTGGTCAACCTAGATTTGCAGACGTTCCCCAAAGCAACAACCCCAATTAACACGTACCGCCGTTAATTCTCACGACTATTTGATGAACAGTACTCTGAGCACCGCCATATTTACACTGACTGCTCCAAAACATCGGACGGAAGGGTAGCTGCCGCCATAGGCGAAGGGACCTCGCGTTCAGCCACCCTACCCCAAGAGGCCTCTATATTCTCTTCAGAGCTACACGCCATCGAACTGGCCATCTTCATTACAAGACTCTGGTAGAAATGAGGCTCAAATCAAATCAAATCCATTAAAAAAATCGACCGCCTCCCCATAAGTGTTATATTTTTAGACAATCTGAGTGTTCTTACCCAGCTGAAAACTCGGCCCTTTGATCACCCTGCCCTCTGAAAAATGCAACACGACTTATTCACGATGTCCGAGGCGGGCCAGGCGGTCGAGTTCTGCTGGATCCCGGAACATGCGGCAATAAGAGGAAACGAACGTGAAGATTCCCTCGCTTAACGGGTGTTTACCCAGCAAGAACAATTCATCTCCAATTCATCTCCATAT
>SDVV010007071.1:0-18006 GCA_016164225.1 Gammarus roeselii
ACATATATTGATGTTGATCATTTGATTTGCATTTATCCAACATTAATTTCTAGTACGATTACCTTACTAACGATACTTTTTCGACAGCGACCATCACAATCTCTTAATAAGGGGCGCATACGAGATTATTTGTTGATGCGAAATTATTCTTTCCATGTCCGTAATATAAATTAATTCCACATTTAGGAACCTAGCATGCATCATAGGCCTTCCTCAACAAAATGTTAAGACATTTGGGGTTTCCATTCACATTGTCATGTTTTTCTTGCCTAAAATTCTTCGTTTGTAATAGTATCGATAATATATATTGTGAATTGCGATTAGCACCATGAAGTACAACCCGCCGCACAGTATTAAGAGATGAGCTGTCTAGAAATTATTACAATCGTTCGTTTCGCAAATTTACGAAGCCCAGCTCATACTTGCGTTCATGTGTTGATCAGTGCAGCTTATACATGAGTTCATGTGTTGATAAGTGCACCTTATACTTGAGTTCATGTATTGATTAGAGCAGCTTATAAGTGAGTTCATGTGTTGAATAATGTAGCTTATTACTCGAGTTCATGTGTTGAATTGTGCAGCTTATACATGAGTTCATGTGTTGATTTTTTTAGAATTGAAAACCCATTGCAAGACGATGGAGTTGAATGATTTACATTAATAATAATAATATTAATGATAATAAAAATAATAATAATAATAATAATGATAATATTATTAATAATAACAATAATAAAAATAATAATACTAAAAACTAACAATAATAATATTTTAAATCATAGACCGCTTGCGGGATACTCTACGGTTCGTGAACACAATACCGTTCGGACCAAACAGCTCACTTCGGATTTGGAAAATTCCAGCTGGGTAATAAAGTTTTGGTCGTCTGTTTCTATTCAACCAGCTTAGTTTGTTTAGCAGGAATTGCAAATTGATGGGACCTTAAAGAGCCACAGAAGTTACAAGGGTAGGATAGAAAGGCTTCGGGGTACGAGACGAAGGTTTCTTTGCAAGGGCAAAGCAATAGAGACCGGTCTGATCAGGTGTTCAATGACTTTGGCAATATTTACGGGTCACTACAATTCCACTCTGGACTAGATGAATTAAACAGAGAGAGGCAAACACACGATACTGTTGCATTTTTCCTCGCTGTTGTGTGGATGCCTGGATGATAAAGCAGAATTAAATTTAGCTTCGTATTAAAAATTCTTGAAACTTTTATTCTTCACCCCCCCACACAAAAAAATCCCACTGTGTGGTATGATGATCCACTTCACTATTTTACAAATATGAGAAACATTGC
This sequence comes from Gammarus roeselii, assembly GCA_016164225.1. NCBI lineage: Eukaryota > Metazoa > Arthropoda > Malacostraca > Amphipoda > Gammaridae > Gammarus > Gammarus roeselii. Next base: position 1,304 of record SDVV010007071.1, read on the forward strand.
AGTTCACCTTAACTTACTTGATTGTTATTTATGACGCTTGTATTTTTGGGCCCACAATATAATTTTTACATTGACGACATATTGATATACAAAGACACATTCACAATCAAATATATTCATGCAACCATTCCCTTCATAAAAAAATGGTTCAGGGTTGACTATTCATATGTGTGTCGAGCCGAGCCACTTGTGCTTGATTGGGACGTCTCCGAGAAACCTGTTGAGACAAGCCAACATCGTTTGTTTCAGAGAAACTTTAACAAGTGATCCATGCACCTCAAAATTTAATTTCCTTTCGACATCAATGGAATAACAATCGAGATCTTCACGAGCTTGCCCTTCTATGGGTCGCACATCCCTCCCATCCTGTCCATTGAGAGCTCTTCTCTCCTTTCCGAAGGCAGCCAGCGATCGGCGCTTCCGCTCTGATCAATCAAGTGGCAGCTTCCTCCGGATAAGGCAATTTCGAATCATAACCTGGGAAAGTCGGTCTTGGAGTCTCAGAGTCCCTTGCAAGATGGTTCTTGTCACTCAGAAGGTTTCAACTGTTCGGCTGCAGCAAGGACGTATCATGGGAAAGTTGGTCATGAGGCCACATTATTCTATGCAAGACGATCTCGTCAATCAGAAGGTCTTAACTGTTGACTGGAGCAAGGACGTATCATTGGAAAGTTGGTCATGAGGCCACATTATTCTATGCAAGACGATCTCGTCAATCAGAAGGTCTTAACTGTTGACTGGAGCAAGGACGTATCCTGCGAAGTTGATCATATGGCCGAAGGGTCTATGGCATGGTGGCCCTCTGCCAGTCCGAAGTGACTTGACAGTTGGCTGAAACAAGAAGGCACAAAAACATTTTAAAATGGGGCTTGCGGTCTAAGAGAGCCATTCAAGATTTCGCTCTCATGAATGTCTTGATAGTTGGTTGAAGGAAGAACTTAAAAATTACCTACTAACGTTGATTTTGCGGTCTAAGGATCTCTTGCACAGTCGCCCTCTCATGAATGTCTTGACAGCTGGTTGAAGGAAGAACGTATAAAATGCATAAGAAAGTTGGTCTTGCGGTCTAAGAGACCCATGCAAGGTAGCTCTCTGCCATCCAGAAATATCTTAACCGTTTGCTGAAGCATGACCGGACAAATAACATATGACAGTTGGGCTTGTGGTCAAAGGGTTTCATGCAATGTGGTCCTCCGCCACTCAGTATGTTCTTGACAGTTGGTTGAGAGCGTGTCCTGGGACAGCTGGTTGAAACAAGAACGTGTCTTGTGACAGTTTCGCAATGTGCTTCAGGAACCTATGCAAGGCGATCTTCACTGTTTATTAGCAAGGACGTCCGACATAGACTTGAAGGAAGACCTCCTAAGTAATGTTCAGAATTATGCCGATTGAGCCTCATTGAATGCCAATGTGAATACACATTCAATGTGCCAGATGACTGGGCGAGGAGTTTATCGAGATTTTGAGAATAACAGACACAATTAACTCCGTACCAGCAAGGAGGTAGACATACAACTTCTAATTTTTACATTCAAGAAGTGGCAATATCCGAAATGCACTGGATATTTTGTGGATGTCTTGGAATATTCAATATCTATTTTCGACTAATATGAGTTTTTGACCCAGCGCAGGTGTTTCGACATAACATGTGAGTTGAAACTTCTCGATACACGATTGAAGATGTCTATCTCTTCTAGCGACATGGGAATAAAATATGAAATTGAATAGTCAACCGCGAACATATTAACAAAGATCTCCACACTGAACACAATTCATCATAATGATCTGTTTTTGGTGAAATATTTAATACGAGGACTGTATGAGTTTCAAACCAAATGGCTTTAAATTCAATATTGACCAGTCTGTGCTGAAATTCTTGTTTTGGTATCATTAATATCTGCGAATTAAGGCCTACTGATTTCAACGAAGTTAACTGATAAATATCCTATATGAATATGAATATGGAATAATTTTCCTTCTAATTACAAAGAACCTTGCATAAACACACATTGACAACGTTCCTCTTGTCTGGAGAAAAATTATATGCTGTTCAACTGATTCCTGCCTGTGGGAAGAACTTGGAAAGCAATACTATCCGCCTTGCGATGACATTTAACCTGCAACTCGAAGCAGGTAACCACGCATAGCTCCTCACACCAATTTATGTTGCTGTTAACGCTGTGACATTGTCAAGGAAGACGCCTCAGGAGTGTATTGGCTTAATGCACGTTTATAGTGTTACATTTTAAGCTGCGTGTTCCGGCACCGGCACCGTGCTGGCCCTGTGCCGGGAATTAATGCGTGTCGACAATAGACCGGACACAAGCTTCCACCTGTGCGCTAGCCACTTTCCCAGCGAGGGAGTGATCCACATCCCTGAGCTTCCGGCGCACAGGTGGAGTCGGTGGAGACAAGTGCCCCACCTGCGGAAGAAGGGCGTGGGTGGAAGAAGAAAAAGAAGGATGTTAGCAATGGGCAATGGTAAGGATGGGTAGCGGTAGAAGTGGGGGTGGGGAAGGGATAGAGAAGGTGTTCAAAAAAGAGACCCACATTGGTTTTATATATCATTACAACCTGATGTTTAACTTGTCCTGAAATGATCCCTACCTGGCGTAATGCAATAATAATATCGATGCTCTACGGATTCCAAAAACTTAAAATTCACAACTTTCCAACAACTGAGGATTGGGGAAAAAAGTGTATATATTTTTTTTTTGAGGGGGGGGGGTCAGCTTGACGTTTTTAACGGAAGATCAGTAATCGAGTAACGTCCTTCTGTAATTGTTTACATCCCTTGAGTATCTACAGAAGCGAGCCTCAAAGGATATCCAGGATGCCTTCTCACAGCTTCCTTCGTCGTCACCCACACCCTTCCTCTCCGGGTTCCCCAGATGGGCGCTATGAGTAGGAAAAACCGTTGGTAACGCTCCGTGTTGGTCGATACTTTGTTTCGAGTACTTTGAACAAACTTTATCCATTAAGTCGGACAGAATATTTGAAAAATACATTTAAATACAGTATCGTGCTGAACACTGGCCACTTTGGAGCAGTCGTGAGCAACACTTCAGTGAACACGATGTAAAGGTGATCACAATTCAACATCCCATCGACGCACCCGCCCCTCTATTAAATGCTTGAGTTCACTTCAAACATGTAGTTTTTTGGGTTTGTTCCACTGGTGTACTGGTTATAATTTACCTTGCATTTATTGATGTTATATTTCTTGAAAATAACCTGAATCCAAGCTATTACATTGAGATTAAATCGTATTCACATCGTACACTGCCCTTCGAAAGGTATTCATGAACGGGTCACACTGTGAGTGTCATATTTAAACTTCCATTGTAATACGACAATGCATCGTTTCGTAACTTCGTCAAATTTTACGATCTGAATTGATAATGATTTAAGAAATGGTTACACGTTGAATATCATATTCTACATTAAATACAAAAGAGCTACATGGTCACGTGAGTTTCATACTAGAGATCTTTCTCGCCAAGACGCCGGGTGTCCGTAAGTCCCTACCCCGCCCGCGAGGTTCCGTACGGGCATCTTCAGCTGTCCAGGAGTCCTTTCATCCTCCAGAACTCCTTCCTCCCCCTCTTCGGCCTCGGGCATCTCCGGTGTTCCCACGTTCATCTTGAGAGCCACGCCTTTGAGGAGGGGTAGCAACAGCCACGCGACTTAAGGCTCGATCGAAGAACTAAACAAGCCATTTTACCTGAAACGATTTGCTAACTCAAAATCAGCGTGGCGGGGGTGTTAGAATCCTGCTACCGTAACCCCTGCGTGTCATAGGAGGCGACTAAAAGGGAGCCTTGTACCCGGAGCTTAGAATCGTGCTACCGCAACCTCAGCGTGCCGTAAGAGGCGACTAATAAGAGACAGGGCGAGGGGGCTAGGAATCCCTTCCTCTATAAAATTCTCCTTAAAAGACGGCAAGACGTGCCAACGAGCGGGGTAAGGAGAGGCTCACGCTTCTCCAAATTCTATTGTTAGGGTTGCTGATGGTGCGTGGTTGTAGTACGAACGAAGCAAAGAGACGAGAGATTGACGAGATGTTTGTGAGGAGGATGTTAGATGTGTTGGCGCTGAGTGAGACTAAGTTGAAGGGTAAAGGCGAGTGCAAGTTGGGAGTGGTAAGTGGAAGAAAGTTAGGGGTGGTTGAAGGTTGGGGACAAGAAGGTGGGTTTTTGTTATTGATTGATCGACTGGATGGTAGCGTTCCTGAGTGGAACGAGGTGTCCTCAAAATTTATGTGGGTGCAAGTGGACAGTCACTGCTGCAACCTTTATGCACCACAGCATTGGTCCATAAAGGTTGAAGGTAGACAGTCACTGTTGCAAGCCTCATGGCCCACAGCATTGGTCCATGAAGGTTGCAGGTGGACAGTTACTGTTGCAACCTTTATGCGCCACAGCATTGGTCCATAAAGGTTGTAGGTGGACAGTCACTGTTGCAACCTTTATGCGTCACAGTATTGGTTCATAAAGGTTCAGATGGACAGTCACAGTTGCAACCTTTATGCACCACAGCATTGGTCCATAAAGGCTGCGGGTGAACAGTCACTGTTGCAAACTTCATACACCAGAGCACTTGTCCATAAATGCTGCAGGTGGACAGTCACTGTTGCAACCTTTATGCACCACAGTGTTGGTCCATAGAGGTTGCAGGTGGACCGTCACTGTTTCAACCTTTATGCACCACAGCATTGATCCACAGAGGTTGCAGGTAGACAGTCACTGTTGCAAGCCTCATGGACCACGGCATTGGTCCATATAGGTTGCAGGTGGACAGTCGCTGTTGCAACCTTTATGCACCACAGAATTGGTCCATAAAGGTTGCAGGTAGACAGTCCCTGCTGCAAACTTTATGGACAACAGTAAATCCTTCATTACGGGACTCTCAAATTTTTGTTTTCAAAATAAGAATATTGGGGAGAGTTCAGCGCCAAAAAATTTGATTAGATTTTATCGTTCTGTCAGAAGACGATGAGGTAACCGGATAAACATTTCATTTCAATCTTTCCGCTCAATATTTGGGTACCCCAATATTCGATTCGTGGACTTTAGTCCTCCTCATTTACGCCCATTCATGAGTTAAGATGTGGTCTAATCCTAACTGTAGATGAGACCAAGGGGGTATCCATCAGGCGTCATCTTCAATAAACGTGTTAATAAATGACTGGAAATAAGCCAACATTCCGAATTGGTCTACCCCCACTAAGTTGGCAATCATGTCAACAAGACAAAAAAGATTACGGGACGAGTCAAAAAAAGAATGACATTATCCAGAAGAACGAAACCCATGCCTGGTGTAGGTACGAGCCACTTTTTGAGGGCATCAAATTATTGCTGCTTTAAGTGATGAGTTCATTATTATTATTATTATTAAATATTTTTATTTCCTTTTCTGACAATGGGTTTTGCAATTCTTAAATAGAACACATGAAACTTCATTATTAATGCACTATCAGAACTAACAAAAACAAAAGTTTAATTCGTATATTCATTTCACGAAGCAGAATATTATTTACAATTAACTGCATTGGGCTTTCCGCTTTAGGCAGCCCCTATTGACAGTTGAAAAATATTGATATTCCACTTTCCCTTTTGAGGAGATTTAAAAGTCCTGTCGCCTCTTTTAAAAATTGTTATTCCGGAACAGGTAAGCGTACTTTTTTATTCTATTTTTAACGGCAAAGGGTCGCTTTAAATGTTTCACATTTTCCACCAATGAAGAGCATTATCTTAAGAACGCCCACGGCTCAGAGAACGTTAATGAAGCCGCGAGTGCATTGGTTGGTGCAGGTTGTGCGGCAGGGCAGCATTCACGTCGCCGGTACCAGCAGCTGGCTCTATGAGCATGAGTCACATACGTGGTGGTCTTAGACAATCAGGCAATTGTCCCACGTCCACCTGGCCATGACGGAGTAAAATATTTACCTGCCTTCAGGGAGAATCGAACTCCCGACCTCTGGTTTACTAGACCAGCGCTCTAACCCCTGAGCTATGAAGGCATATACGATAACACTCCACACAGCCTATAGAAAGGTGCAATCTGTACATAAACGAACCCTAAAACACGTTATTGGCTGATATATAGCAACGATTTGTATTACCCTCAAATGTTGCACCATACACGATTAATATTTAATGACAATTCATTTATATATGTTGACTATTTTTTTTTAGGTCAGAAATCGAGCAAAAATGTTAACCATATGTTACAAATAAAAGTCCAAAAATAAATTGATGGGCTCCGCCTTATGAAGTTAACGGGTATATTAAAACAAGTTTGGGCGACCTTACTCTATGTAAATCCATGCTTGACGTTCAATCAGTTCCTAACAGAACACAATTATACATCATAATAGTAAAAATGTTAGGCCGATTTTAAATGTTTTTATAATCAAAAACTTCAATATACAGTCTTGGTGATACATGCCTGTTGACCATATCTAAATGATCCACTTTGTGTCACGGTGCATTGGATGACCGCATCTGCTCTGCATTGCTACATCATCAGCATTTAGCGATGATCTGAATCTGATCTGGCATTGCCAATGACCTCATATGTCGATGCAGCATGTGTTGCTGTATTGGTCGATAGAGCACTGACTGGAATAGCTTACTTTAGGAAATCACACATATGATGAGGGCATGGGTGAACGAAATAAAGTCACTGCAGGTACAAATGAGCCACCGTCCTTTAATAATTCACTTCCTTTGATGGAAACAGGGTCATCCAAGTCATCAAACGGAGCAGAAATTGTTTCTGCTATTTTCCCTCAGAAATATCATCTTATGTGGGCACGATGGCATAACGCTGCGGTAACTAAAGGAGGGGTTATCAATAATATTGCCGTGCCTCCAGCTACTCATCAACACTTTCCATATCAACAAGCACCTTCCCACAAAATTTCAAACATGCCCTCATTAGACCGATCCATAAGCAAGGGGAGAAGGTTGATTCCTCAAATCATGGACCCATGCATAAGTCTCCTACATGTAACTTAAAAAATTTAAGAAAATATTATTGCACGTCAACACCTGAACTAATAAGCGAAAAAAATACTCATTCATGCCAGTCAATATGCATATAAGCGTAGGACATTAACTGAAGATGCACTAATCAAGATCTCAGAGCTCGTCTACAAACCAATTGATCAAAACTGTCTATCACTTCTTGTTTTATTGGACCTCTCTCAGCCTTTTGACAGTGCACTCCACGACACCTTGATGAAAAAATTATCACAACAGAATATTCAAACACCTTGGTTTAAAAGCTACCTCAGTAACCGGTCCCAATCTGTTAAGATAAACAGAAATAATATCTTCTCTGAAACCTGTAAATTTCGGTGTCCCACAGGGATCTATTCATGGACCTGTCCTTTTCCTCCTATTTGTAAATGAAATTAGGTATGGAAGTCCTGTTGAAAATGCAAAATTTACAATATATGCCAATGATGCTCGAATCATTCGACCCGCAAATAAATTGAAGAAGCTGAAGCAAGATGCAGAAACAGCATTGCCTCCCATACATACCTGGTATACTTCAAACGGGCTCAAAGTCAATGCAGATGAAACGGAGCGCATTATTATGTAATCAAAATCAAATACATCTAGAGAACCCGACAATTTTGTTGTTAATTGTTCGGGGGAAAAATCCCCTGAGTACCAGTGTCAAAAGTCTGGGAATTCAGTTCGATCCTAATATGACCTTCAAACACAATGTGGAAAAACTTTGTTCGAAATTGAATGAGACACTTATGTTCCTCAATCGTATCAAAAAATCCACTTCATTTTAAATCAAGGCTTCTTTTAATCGACGTTCTGACCTTCTCACATTTAAATTACTGCCCAACCATATGGGAGAAATGCAAGAAAACGTTGCTCAATGATATCCAACTCTGCCTGAACTGTACCGCTCAGGTCGCTCACTACTGAAATTTTAAGAAGAGTGATCATGTGAAGCCCTGCTAAACAAACTTGGCTGATTAAACATGAAAGAGCGACTAGATCTAAATGAAGCTATACGAGTTTACAAAATTCAGAACAAGCTGTCTTGTCCGAACGGAGTTGTATTTTCAAACCGTCGAGCAGCTCACAATAGATCAACGCGAAACGGAAGTAACATTGACATCGAATTCAGAAGAACACAGACCAAAAATTTTCACAATCTACCGGGTGACGTTAAAAATTCCACCAACGAATCGTCATTCATGCGAAAATGCACCACTCTGCTTGCTCGTCGGCAGGTGCTAGCAGAATGAAAATATTTATGCGGGTGGACAATATTTACGCAGTTGAAAAAACTGACAGCTAGGGTATACCGGACCCTCACAACATGAGGCTCCTAACCAGAACCACCTACACCCTTGAACCCTTCGCATTACGTCACAGGGCTGGGTTCCGCTCGATGGTATATATCAGCTGTTGCAAAGCCAAGTGTCCTCAAAGGGACGCAGTGTCGGAATTCACTTTTTATTTCGTCATACTGGCTGGAATGTATTTCATGTGAATATGTACGCGAATAGCCAGGTTTTCCATAAAGCCAATAGCCAGGTTTTCCATAAAGCCAGTAGCCAGATTTTCCATAATGCCAATAGCTAGGTTTTCCATAAAGCAAATAGCCACGTTTTCCATAAAGCTAATAGCCAGGTTTTCCATAATGCCAATGGCTAGGTTTTCCATAAAGCAAATAGCCACGTTTTCCATAAAGGCATGCAGTATTGCACTCACTTGTAGCTGGATACTTTGTCAGAAGCAATTTTGAAGCTCGTTCTGTTTGGCCACTCACACATTAATAGTACCTTAAAATAGTGTTCGCACTCTTCTCTTATCGCTAATGAGCTGTCATGTGTGGTTGCTGTCAATGGCGCTGCACTGCCGCCGTGTCTTTATTTGATGATCATCATGTTTCACTCGTAGCTGGAATAATTATAACAAGCCTTGCAGGCGGGAGTTTATCCGTTCGCAATTTCTGAATGTATGGGCCATGCCCTCATATTCCATTTGGTAACGGTTACATGTAATGCATTTTTTGTGATGTAATGCAGGATGAAGAGAAACACCTCTGAAGACACAATAACATGGGTACAACCGGGCTATATGTACGAGAGTGTCATACAACATATTCAAAAATACTTGTCTCTGAGATGTTCTTAGATGTTGGCGGGAACATGAACGTACTTCATTTGTATGTGTTACAACATGTGACATGAAATGCGTAACAAAATGCGTCGAATACGAAAAAAGAGCTCGATAAACTTGTACCCAGAATGCAATAGGTATAAAATGTATTGCACGGTAGTGTTGTACCCTGAATTTAAAATGTTTTATTGAATTGATACAGACCCGAACCTACTCATTTATTTCAGGGAACTAGATAGTCTTATGTTTAACCGGTTGCATTACATGATACAAATGTACTGTAGCCGCCCAGCTCAATAATAATTATTAAAGGCAATCACTGCCAACCACGATTTTATTAATGACCGACGGCTTTGTGTGAGTCCGCCCGGCCCAGCATGAGGTCTAAGGTGTTTACCTAAATGACACTCACCTGTTACTCTCTCTGGAGTGGGTCGGGAAATGATATTTGTGTCAATCTCCATACAACCCGGCAGTTCTATGTGGGGAATTTGAAACACCACTGAACGTCTATTACATAGCTTTACTTTGTTAAGTATAAAGAAGCCCAGAAACTGACGAGACTTTCCCCCATCTGAACACATGACACAGCCTACTTATAATATGTACCCCGGCACACGGGGACCACACCGCTATACCTTATACCAACTCTATAAAATATAAATCACTGAACATATGACAGCCTTATTTAGAATGTGCACTCCGTCATAGGAGTATTACCCGACGTACTATAACTGCACGGAGCTGACGCACGCATCGAACCACAAATAAAAAGAAGTAACACACACAGTAAAACACAACACTTTTTAACCACTGACCGGGTATTTTAACATCTTAACCCCTCGTAGACGTAAACAAAAAAAAATGAAATGAACACCTAATGCTCACCGGGCGCTTGTGACCCTTGGCTCTGGGTCCTGGTAGACGATGAAGGAAACTCCTTTGCACCCGGCGAGGCACGTTTGGAGTCTGCAGAATGCTTTCCGGAGCTCGTCGACACTGAAAACTCTAGAACTGTCCGTAGTTTTTGCTAGCTACTTTGACTCTGATGAGGAACTCGTCTAACTCAAGAACTGACTGTAGAGTTTATGGTAAATATTCCTTCTAATGGACTATTTAGGTTTGCACTTGGAGAATTTCCCCTATATTTTGCTAGCTACTATGATTGGTGAGGAACTCGGCAGCAGGAGGGCTAGACTCGGCAATAATGGATCTACGGACGCTTTCAATTAAAACGTTCACATCGTTCTCGCGGAGATGTGAAAAAAGCCTGGCTACTTGGTGACTCTGTCTTATATAGTCCATAATCGTGACGTCATCGCCCACCACTCGCCCGGGAACAGGCCGGTGACCATTCCTCTAGCCAACGTCGCAGTCGCACTAAGCTCACAACCCTATAAGTAACAAATAGGCTTAGGGCCAACATTATACCTTTCAGGTGGTGACCAGGCGTCAAGGGCTCTCCTTGTACCCTTAACATTTTTGTAGCTCAACCCCGATGACCTGTTGCTAAGGGATCGCTGGCCACTTGTACGTAACGATTCCGTTTATTGCCAGCCTTACGACCGTGCCTAGTTATCACGCCTGACTCCACCGAGAGCGTTTCTATTCATGATATATAGAGACCTAAGGCCTCCAGACTACGGCGCGACGCTTGTGGTCATTTCGTTCTGTTTTTACCTCCTGAAGCGCTGAGTTCGCAGTCTCCCAGGACAAGCGTCAGCCTGCCGAAGGTATGTCGCTGTCTGTTCAAACAATGGTCACCAGCTCAGCGGTTTCTTCACAATGGCTATCACATCAGCGGTTACTTTCAGAGCGGACGAGGCTTGCTGGTACTCCGTGTCTGTACCTTGCATGGTGTACCTTCAATCAGCATCCTGCAATCAGGATTTTGCAATCAGGATTTTGCAATCAGGATCCCGCAATCAAGATCCATCGGCAGGATCCAGCTACAGTACCCTGAATTTATTGTGTATTATAGAATTAAGAAACTCTTTGTACAACTCAAGAATACGACGAGGCATCTCGTGAATAGACTTCTTTATTATTATATAGCAACATCAAGTGTTGCTGTCTTGGTCGATGGAGCACTGGCAGAAATAACAACATCCTGGGTTCCGGTCTCCTGGACTATAGAGTAATGATCGAAATATTTTCTAGAACTATCATTTAGACGGGAACATAATTCTTAATAAATGCGAGTCGCTATTTTGAGTGTCACTTGAGTTTGCTTCAGCTAGAGCTCAGTTTGTACAATGTTAACTCATCAATAATTGTTTTAGGTAAATATTTTACTGCACTATTACATTACATGACAGAATTCTTTCAATACGGGTTACAGAAGATGCAACTTTTCTGATCAGGACACAACGCTTAGGGGGTCTTATTCAAATATAGTCTATTTAATACATTATCTATACATTTCATTGTCGACTGCATTTTCAATGTTGTTCCGTAGACGCTGAAACTTTATAATTGGCCGGTACCAAGAAGATGAAGCCCGAAATGAAGGCTTCACTCTGTTTTGCAGGCTTTATTAAACGCAGTATATAACTCAATATTAATCTTTGTGCCACTAAAGAGAGGAACCATCTCTACTCAACGTTTCCATTGATTAATCTTATTGGGTTAGGTCATAATATTACTTGGTTAACTTAGAAATAATTGGGTTAATGTAGAAAGATATTATATTAATGCTGAAATGTTTGAGTTAATGAAGAAAGATATTGTATTAATGCTGAAATGTTTGGGTGAATGTAGAAAGATATTGTATTAATGCTGAAGTGTTTGGGTGAACGTAGAAAGATATTGTATTGATGCTTGAATGTTTGGGTGAATGTAGAAAGATATTGTATTAATGCTGAAATGTTTGGGTGAATGTAAAAAGATATTGTATTAATGCTGAAATGTTTGGGTTAATGTAGAAAGATATTGTATTAATGGTGAAATGCTTGGGTTAATGTAGAAAGATATTGTATTAATGGTGAAATGTTTGGGTGAATGTAGAAAGAAATTGTATTAATGCTGAAATGTTTGGGTGAATGTAGAAATATATTGTATTATTGTTGATATGTTTGGGTGAGTGTAGAAAGATATTGTATTACTGCTGAAATGTTTGGGTTAATGTAGAAGGATATTGTATTAATGCTGACATTTTTGGGTTAATGTAGACAGATATTGTATTAATGCTGAAATGTTTGGGTTAATGTAGAAAGATATTGTATTAATGCTGAAATGTTTGGGTTAATGTAGAAAGATATTGTATTACTGCTGAAATGTTTGGGTGAATGTAGAAGAATATTGTATTATTGCTGAAATGTTTGGGTTAATGTAGAAAGATATTGTATTAATGTTGAAATATTTGAGTTAATGTAGAAATATATTGTATTACTGCTGAAATGTTTGGGTGAATGCAGAAGAATATTGTATTATTGGTGAAATGTTTTGGTTAATTTAGAAATATATTGTATTAATGTTGAAATGTTTGAGTTAATGTAGAAAGATATTGTATTGATGCTGAAATGTTTGGGTTAATGTAGAAAGATATTGTATTAATGCTCAAATGTTTGGGTTATGTTGAAAGATATTGTATTAATGCTGAAATGTTTGGGTGAATGTAGAAAGATATTGTATTAATGCTGAAATGTTTGGGTTAATGTAGAAAGATATTGTATTAATGCTGAAATGTTTGGGTTAATGTAGAAAGATATTGTATTAATGCTGAAATGTTTGGGTTAATGTAGGAAGATATTGTATTAATGCTGAAATGTTTGGGTTAATGTAGAAAGATATTGTATTAATGCTGAAATGTTTGAGTTAATGTAGGAAGATATTGTGTTAATGCTGAAATGTTTGAGTTAATGTAGAAATATATTGTATTAATGCTGAAATGTTTGAGTTAATGTAGGAAGATATTGTGTTAATGCTGAAATGTTTGGGTTAATGTAGGAAGATATTGTATCAATGCTGAAATGTTTGGGTTAATGTAGAAAGATATTGTATTAATGCTGAAATGTTTGAGTTAATGTAGGAAGATATTGTGTTAATGCTGAAATGTTTGAGTTAATGTAGAAAGATATTGTGTTAATGCTGAAATGTTTGGGTTCATGTAGAAATATATTGTATTAATGCTGAAATGTTTGGGTTAATGTAGGAAGAAATTGTGTTAATGCTGAAATGTTTGGGTTAATGTAGAGAATGAGGCAATCGTAGCAAACTGTTTATTTGACACACTACACATCAATCACAATGATTTATTCACAGCCTAGAATGCAAGAAATGAAAACATATAAGTCTTTCTATAAAATAGTTAATTTATGAAACATGCCATGTTCATAAATATCCAACAAAAATTTGCTTTGATCAATTATATTTGAATGCATGTACAGAAAATATGCCCTCATTAACAGCCTTGCGTAGGCCGAAGTGGTGTGTCCTGTAATGATTGTTTAGTACGTACAGAACAATCATTAACAATGGGTGAAGATCAGCTGTGGTGAGTAAAGTGGAACGATGCGTACCCTGATACACATCGCCTTTGCTAAGTCAATAGACACGAATATGGACCAAAAAATATTTAGATACATAAGAAAATATTTCGAGGTAAATTTCATTATTTGACACAATTTTCTCTTTAAGTGATTGTATGAATGCTGGTGTGATGCTTATATTGCTGATGTGCTGCTTATATTGCTGATGTGAGGCTTATATTGCTGGTGTGATGCTTATATTGCTGATGTGATGCTTATACTGCTGGTGTGATGCTTATATTGCTGGTGTGATGCATATGTTGCTGTTGAGATGCTTATGTGGCTGATGGGAGGCTTATATTGCTGGTGTGATGCTTGTATTGCTGGTGTGATGCTTATGTTGCTGATGTGATGCTTTTGTTGCTGATGTGATGCTTATATTGCTGATGCGATGCTTATATTGCTGATGCGATGCCTATATTGCTGACGCGATGCCTATATTGCTGATGCGATGCCTATATTGCTGGTGTGATGCTCATATTGCCGATATGATAATAATCGCTTCTGAAGTTTGTTTTCGGACAATAGAACTAAGCGCATTAGTTGTTGTTGCATACTTTATATTCAAATTTATCTACTATTGTGAATAATTCATGAATAAATGTTTGGAAACGATGTTGAAACCGAAATCTCCATAGACTGATTATCGACTGAGGAGTTCGGAGTAGTTAACACAATATTTTTTTCCGTGTACAGTTGCGGCAGCAAAAGTTTGGCTCATCTATATCACTGCATAGAAAAATCATTACTAAGTTGACTACCTCGCGGGAAAGTGACGCTGTTTCTTTTAATTAAATAACTATTTTTTCGCACTGGCATTGTCAAGGAGCAGCATCTATCTTGAAACAGGCGGTGCTTCACTGTCCTGCCTAGATTTTGTGCATGTATGTTCTGTCCTCAAGTCGGTCTGAATGGTCCGGTCGGTGCCTGTGTCGCGTGGTGCCTGAATGTCCCTCTGTGGGCCTGAACTCAGTGTGGGTGGGATGACGCTGGGCTGGTTTGCTGCAGGGACACTTGTGTGGTATGCGTGGGCATTGAGGCATGTTAGGGGCTTCTCATATAAAAGATACATCTGCCTTCAGGGAGAATCGAACTCTCGACCTCTGGTTTACTAGACCAGCGCTCTAACCCCTGAGCTATGAAGGCATGAGTATGGGTCATAAGATAAACTAATACATTCAGACCATGATCATTCATTACAAAATTAAATAATTTATATATATACATTTCTTTGAATATTCTTGCTGTATACAAGCTGTCACACCTAACAGACCGGCACACTTCCCTTCAGCTGTGAAGGATCGCTCAACAGTGGGTGTATTCAAAGTAATATATTCAAAATAAGAATTGCAAGGGACGGTGTGCCAATCTGTGATTAGCAATGCTAAGGGTCTGCATTCTCGTTCTTCACAAGATTTCTCTCCACGATGGTGTTCTGCATTGAGAGAGGCTGCGTTTAAGTGTTGGGTTAACCGTCCATGATCGTATTTACCGTACATAAGGGGCAGTAAGCGAGTCTGTACATGATCAGTCCATCGACGCACATTATTTCCTCCTTGTACAGGCATTCCTGAACAGATTTCAATGTTTCGAATCCTTAAACATGAAGACCAACTTGCTCAACATGTTCTTACGAACTCGCACATCCATATGTATATGTGTAGGTATACATGTACGTAAACTAGCCGCTTGAAATGGAGCCTGTTTAAGTTTTGTTTTTGTTATCCCTTCTTGGGATCTCATTTGGCCATTCCATTTAGGCCTTGAGAAAACAGCCGCCTGCGCATGCACACTTAAAAGCATGCAAACTCCATGCAATGGTATCGAACACGAACAAGAGGAGACCCAACTACTGTCATCTAAAGTAGGTACAGGGTAGTGTGTCTCGGCCTTCTATAAACGATTATAATCATGAAATCATTTATTTCCATCGTCTATCAATGGGTTTGCAAGGGCGTCAAATCCCAAAAAATCTTTAGGTACTACCTGGAAAAAATGAAAGTTATACGTAAAAAATTAGCATTATTACATTTATTTTGCACAGAACTTATCAAAATCCAAGATGATCCGACAACTTATACACAGGCTTCCATATGACCACGTTCACTCTGGATTCATTGTCGAAGTCGCTCCTCAAATACTTTCATCCCTCTCTTCGACGCATCTTCAGCAATTTGGTCGAATGCTTCCCCGATACGATTCTTGGGATATTCCAGGCTTCGTGGCCGTGTTACGTACACCCACTAGTTGATACAGCCACACAAGAAGAAAACACATGACGTTCAATCCGTCGAACGAAGAGGCCTTGCATTGCTTGTGTCCTCGTCCATTCTACGGCCTGTGCACCTGTTGGCGAATGTCAGGTTGCGCCGGTCGCGGACGACGCTTGCCAAATGAGGAAGAGCACCCACCGTCCGGCATGAAGATGGCGTCTGCTCAATTTTATAGCGATTTATTGGGACCAATTTTTTTCTCGTAGCATCTTTTGGTAGATTTTAGTATTTACGTTTTTTTTCTTCAAAATAAAATGGACGAATTATGCCAGTTTTCCTAATGAAAGTTCAGACCGTCATTGGTTTAGTATGCCGACTGAAGTCTTCATTCCTAAAAGAATTAGTGGTGGCGAAATAGCGAAAGTGAAGCCGATCAATTCCTCCATCCAAGTGGAAGTGGGCCTCGTCTGAGAATCCTAGTCGTCCCAATCGGTATTGTGCCTCTTCATGAAACGGCAATTCCTTGGTTGCAAATTCCAGACTCTTTCTTTATCTTGATCTGTAAAACTCGGCACAAATTGAACTCTGCACGGGTGTGAATGATTCTAATGGACTACACGCCAGATCTTCGCAAGTGATAAAGCTAAGGCATTGGAAGATCGAGGGCTGATGTTTTATATTCTCGTTGAAGATGTTCCATTACGCGATTGAAATCTCAACATCTGTTTTTTGTGGCGAGAGCTGCTGCTGCTTCGGTACGTTTTGGACGTTGTCCTTTGGCATCAGGACTCTGTATACATATA